>JALMGF010000233.1:0-167500 GCA_023333645.1 Sceloporus occidentalis | reverse complement strand
AACAGCTCCTGACTGCGCAGAGCACTGGTAGTGCCGCGCCTCTGCCTTGGGTAGGTGAGTTTTTTAGGATAACCCTTGTGGGTTGGCCTAACAGTGCCACATGCCGGGGTCTGCTGTAAAAATAAAAAATGAAACAAGTCTGGGCTGGTGTAAAAGTTATCCAAAAAAAAAACAAAGGGATCGATCCAGCATTTGAAAAAAAAAACTTCCAGCTTTATTTTACTTAATGATTAAAAAGCATAGTTCACACCTGTGCATCCAGTACACAGAAAATCTGACGCGTTTCAAGCGGTACCCGGCTCTTTATCACAGATAACTCACCACTGAATTTGTTTCCCTTAAGTAAGGCAACAAAAAGGGGGGAGTGGTGAGATTACTCGTCATCAACACATGTGCAATTAAAATCCAGTTACAAAACAATTAGATGCAATAAGATGAAAAAGACTAATGTAAACAGCGTGAGCACAGCAACACAACCTACAGCAAATATATAAACACTATTGATCCACAAATAATATGTATATATGTCAAAGAGGCTATTACATGTATATTGTGTGTTTTTTAACCTGCTCACAGTGCTTTAGTATCACAGGGAGGTGCATAAACATATAGGTAATATTTACCACTTGCATAATGATCTTAAATAATTTTTGAATAAAAATACCTGATTTGACCAAGACAAAATTGTATCAAATAAATCTTAATCATAATGTAACAATAATTCCTGTTTAATGTTAAGTCCCATTGGTATACAGGTATCAAGAGTAAACTGCCAAAAAGCTTCTCTATTTTGTAATCTTTTATGTAAATCTAAAACCAGATGTCACCTTTTCAATAGCATAGGCTACAAAAGAATTTTTTGAGCCCGCATGTTTATCCAAAAAGTGTGCAGAAGCCCCTGATTTTGATCGTATGGAATAGGGATTTATGTCATGGAGATGCTCCAGAATGCGAGTCTTAAATTGTCATTTGGTACATCCTATGTATTTAACTTCGCAGCTGGAACACTCAATGACATAAATTACATTGCTGCTACAACAGTTCAAATATTTTTTTATATGAAATTCCCTAGTGCCAATAGTATTAGTAAATTTATTAGTAACCTTAACATATCTGCATGTTTTACATGGATGACGACCACAGCGGAAAAAACCGTTGTGTTGTAGCCACATACTATCACTGAGATTTTGATTATTTAACATACTAGGAGCCAAATCATCTCTTAATGTGGGGGCCCGTTTGGGAACAATTGCACACCCTGCAGATAAAATCTGAGAAAGAATTGGATCTTCTTTTAATATATACAGATTCCTAGTAACTATGTTCTTAGCAATGTTGAAAAATGGTGAATAAGTTAATGCTAATACCGGTTTACTTTCTATCTTAGTACTTTTATTACTTTTGTTCAATAATAATTGTGAGCGATTTTTGCATCTAACTATATTCTCTGCTCGTTGGATTTGTCTAGAAGAATACCCCCTTTGTTTAAGTCGAGTGATTAACCCTTCATTTTGTGCTTGAAAATTAGACTCAGTGCTACTGTTCCTTTTAAGGCGTGTCATTTCGCCAACAGGAATGGCCCGTATGGTATGTTTTGGATGGTTACTATCCGCTCTCAGTAATGCATTTCCTGAAGTTGGTTTTCTATAAGTAACAGTATCTATAACTTGATCATTATTGGCAATAAGGCTTAAATCTAGGAATGAGACCGTCTTAGAAGAGAGTTCATGAGTGAATTTCAAATTATATGGATTGTCATTCATATAACCGATAAACAGTGGTACGGAAGACACATCTCCCTCCCAAATGAATAGGAGATCATCGATGTATCTTCCGTACCACTGTATAGAATCTAAAAAAGGGTTATGAACGTCAAAAATATAGATATGTTCCCAAAAAGACATCGTTAGATTTGCCAATGAAGGGGAATGTCTAGCACCCATACTAACACCACTACATTGCAGGTAGTACACTCGTTCAAAAGAAAAAAAGTTGTGAGACATAAGAAATTGGGTGACTAGTAATATAAATTCACTTAGATCAGGTGTGTACCTGCTATGAATTTTTAGGTGGAATTCTAATGCTCTAAGTGCAACATCCCATGGAATGCTGGTATACAGCGATGTTACATCGCATGTAAGCCAGTGCCAACCCTTTTTCCATTTAATATTGGCTAACTGGGTGGATAAAAGTTATCCACCCAGAGGTGGTAGCCCTTATTCAAATAGGGGGACAGCAGGTCCCACACTATCTTCCCACTAGTACCCACAGATTGTGGGCAGCCAGGGGGATCAAGGTGACTGTCCTTCCCTTCGTAGATTCTGAAGGAAACAGTATATCCCGTCCCACTCTCGCAAAGTTTATATAACTTTACACCGTACCTCGCTCGCTTGGACGGGATATACTGTTTGAAGTTCAGTCTACCCTTGAATAGGACCAGGGACTCGTCTACAGCCACATTTTTATCGGGGGTATAAATTTCAGGGAATTGTCAGTAAAATGTAAAAATCTTAGGAGCCCAAAGTACCTGTTCCGGGGCATTATTTGGGAAAAAGCAGGGGTGGATATTATGGGATCTGTGCTCCAATAGGAGCGTATCGTGGGCTTTTTCACAATGCCCATCATAAGGGTCAGGGCCCAAAATCTTCTAATTTCATGGGAGTCAGTGGGGTACCAGGTCTGGCTTCTGTCTCCTTGGTCAGCTGCCTGACACTGGGCTGCATAGAGGTTTGTTTGAGCTGCTAGCAGCTCAAAAAACTCGGGGGCAAACATTAAATGGAGAATGGCTCGCTAGCATCAATGTCACATCTGATGCCAGGAGTCCCAGTAAAAGCAGGGATTACTGGGTCTATCATATTTGGGGGCACCCAATTATATTTAGAGTCAGGCTCTCCACGCCTGGCTTTAGCAGATGGACCCTGGCCATCATCGTCTTCCTCTGACTCGTCATTATCTGACGCACAGCAGGATTCCTCAGATATTGGATCAATATCTGATGCAGTCAGAGTGGCCTCGGCGTCTGACGCGGTCAGAGTGGCCTCGGCGTCTGACGCGGTCAGAGTGGCCTCAGCGTCTGACGCGGTCAGAGTGGCCTCGGCGTCTGACGCGGTCAGAGTGGCCTCGGCGTCTGACGCGGTCAGAGTGGCCTCGGCGTCTGACGCGGTCAGAGTGGCCTCGGCGTCAGACTGAGTGAGGCAGTCATGAGCCTCCTCAGCGCTGAAGACATGTTGCGCCATTGTACCTACCTGGCCAATTTCTAAAACACTACACTATCCCCAATATATAATGTGGTTTTGCACTAAGCACTGCAGCTCTGCAAAACGAACTCTCTCTCTCTCTCTCTCTCTCTCTCTCTCTCCCCCAGTGTCGCACATCCGGCAGTAATGTCACTGACCCGGATGTGGTTCAGTCCCCCAAGGCTAATGACACACCAAGTTGTTACAGGAGATCGGGCAGCAGAAAGCCAGCGACGCTGGCTTCTGCTGCCAGGGGGGGGGTCCAGGCTGTCAAACGACAGCCTGTTCTCCCGTGCAGCGGCAGGGATGTGTTCCTGACGCTGCACGAAAGGCTAGACGTCCCGGTACGTCTATAGGGGATTGAAGGGGTTAATACATATTGTTTACTTAACTTCAACTGAAGAATAGCATTCGGATGCTTTTTTTTTTTTTAAATACCATGAGGATCGTTGTGTTTTGAGATGTATCATCTATAAAGTATAATTTGATAGTCTTTACCATCACCTTTTACATTGTAGTCTGGTACTGTTTTCTGTTCTAATAGGTTTTAACACACCATCAATTTCAGAATTTCTTTTTAAAGTAAATGTAGTTACTGGAGTGCAAATGTGACATTTAAAATAATTGGAAAGTACTTGTATACTTCTGACTTATTCCAGTATTACTGCACCTTTTTTTTTTTATATTGCAAACCTACAGTTTTACTTCAATGTTCTGTAGCTTTATTGCATTTGTACTTCCGTACAAAAATAACTGCAGTACAACTGCAGTACAGTGAAGTACAAATGCAGTAAAACTGCAGTAAATGTGCAGTAAGGCTAGGTTTCCACTAAAAACGCCCATAAAAACGCCAATAGCGCCACCTGGCGTTTTTTTAGTGAAAAAACGCTGCGGCCAGATGTTAGCTGTTCTTCAATAGGAAATCGCACAATGCCATATCCACTTGGCGTTTTTCTGTTTGGCGTTTTTTCAGTCCTCTTTGGCGTTTTTCTGCTTTTTTGGGCTCTGTGGCAGTTTTTCAGAATCGCAGCATGTTGACACTCTGGCGTTTTTTGCAAGGAAATCTTGGCGTTTTTCTCCAATAGAAGTCTATGGGAGAGAAAAAACGCCATGAAAAAGCCATGTGGGTTTATTGCCTTGGCGTTTTTTATGGTGTTTTTTCCAGTTACAATGCAGAGGATGGACCCAGTATCTGTGTGTCCTACGAGAAATAGGCTGGAAACAAACAGTTTCACACAAAACAAAGTTCATATTGAATTCTACACCATTTGGAACAAACATGCCATTGCAAACAAACATACGCGACGCATCAACTGGATCCTGCGTGCCAAAAGCAACAGCAAACAATTTGCACCATCATTTGGGGCCAATCTTCCTAGAGGAGCAGACATTCGGAATAAAGCATGCCTTACAAACCACAGAAAAGAGACAAAAGGGTCCGCCGGGGCGTTTAAGTAGAACTCTACCAAGTAAATGACATCAGGGGGCAGATACTTGCCATTTATCCTAATCCCTTTTTTAGCTGGGTGAAACTTCTAACTTGTAAAGGCTGGAAAAACTGCCTAAGGTCAAAAAAAGCAATTTCCACAGAAAGGCTAAAACGCCAGAAAAAAACGCCAAAACGCAGGAAAATGCAGTGGCAGTTTTCTTGGCGTTTTTCATCAAGAAAAAAAACGCAGGACAAAAACCCAAGTGGAAACCCAGCCTAATACTGCAGTAAAAGTGCAGTATTGCAGTTTTTTCATGTCCAAAAAACTGCAGTATTACTTCAGAAATACTGCAGTATTTTTTTGTAAGGGTTTATTTTATTTTTTTATTTATGTTTAGAGCAGTTTTTGACTAATTATCCATGTTCATTCCAAGGATCAGAAATTAAGGCACAATTAAATTCACATTCAGGGAAATGCTATGAAGTATGATGGCGCTATATAAATCAGTATTTTCTGAAATGGTAGACTCCACTTTGTGTGTATATATATATATATATATATATATATATATATATATATATATATATATTGTGATCCTGCACCCACACAGGGTACCAAACAGCACGGTCCTCTAGGGTATTAACGCCACATCTCAGTTAGGTAATCAACCACGATTTATTTGTAGTCCACATATGCAGATATTTACAGATATTACATAGTACACAAATTCCCTACAATCAAAAGCCTAGCTTGTCTGAGCACTTACTAACATATAACTCCCTCACTACTCAGGGTCTAAACTATACAAAACGTAATCCCACCAACCTTTTTGATGGTCTCTTTTGTGCATAGCCAGCCCTGCTGCTTCTAAACAAACTCTCTCCCTCTTCCTCTGCCCAACAAGTAAGGCTTTATTGCAGTCAGTGCAGCTAATTACTTGCAGCTGACCAATGCATTGGAGTCAACTTAAACTCCTGACCTGGATCCTGTGTCAGTCCAGGTGCATCTAAACTGCGGGGTGGAGCACCAGCCTGCCCTATATGTCAAATAAAACCCTGCAAAATTGAGGGGGAATGTATACCCCTTCCACAACAACACCCCGCACCTTGTTACATAATATATATATATATACACATATACAGGGCCGGCCTTAGGGGTGTGCGACCTGTGCGGCCCCACAGGGCGTCATGGCAACAGGGGCGCCTGCCGTGACTTAAATTAAAACATTGTTTTTTTGTTTTGTTTTAACTTTATTTAAATCCTCCATGTTAAATAAATTTATATATAATGGGAAATATTGTTGTTGCATTTTCTTCAAAGCCACAGAGACGTTCCAAAATACAGGTTATCACAGTATAATGTTGGAAACAAGATATTTTAACAAATACAAGTTGATATGAATTTAAATATTTCAATATACACATTTATGTATATTTAAACAAACATAATTTCTGCCCAAATTCACCTCTAAGATTGCAAAAGATAGCATTTTCCCTCACAATAACTTTATAGATAGAAAATAATTTCTAATAATACATAATAAACTGTGTGGTAGAACTTATTGCAGTTCTGCTTGTGACACTATTAGAGATTAGCGAAAATGGGAAAAAAAACACAGGCAAGAGTACAATAATGCCAGAACTAGTAATTCAATGGAACGTGGTAAAAATGGATCAGGGAAAACTGCATAAAAAAGAGCTATTGTGCTTGTTAAATGAGAGTGGTTACGGCAATAGAAGACATAGAAAATAAATGCTGCACTTGCTCTCAGGAGATGTCAATAGGCTGGGTTTCAAAATATTGTTTGTATTTATTGAAGTAGCTTTATTGTTCTTAAAATGTGCTCCTTAAACTAGAAAAATCCAGAAAAGCTTTGGTATATCTGTAAACAAAAACAAAGGCAACAATGATAAAGAAAAGAGGTGCAGTGCATCAATTTAATAATAATAATAAAAATATCCATTTGCTAAGTTACAGATTTTTGAATGGTGGACATTGGCAGATTCATCTAAACAAACAATGAATTTGAGCAAGGGTAGTTCTTTTCAGTTTTTTTCTTTTCTATTAAGATAAAAAGTATGCATAGTTGTTAGGAACATGAAGTTGTTAGTTAAATACATTGGGTATTTTTTATTATTGATTCATATTTCAAATTATTATTTGCCTGGCAAGTGTAATTTACATACATAGCCTCTGAAACAATGTTGTGGGCCATGGTAGGAGCTTTGTGTCTTTGGAAAGTTTGATTTTTGTGAAGTAACTGGATCCTTCATTTACCTTCAAACTTGCCTCCCTGGGTGCTTTGTGAGAAGCCTCAGCAAGTCGACACTTGGGTCTCAAATCAGTACAGCCAAAAAGTCTCTGACAGAAAGGAGCGAAAGAATAGATTTTGATTTCATGTCCACCCTTCCTTCACTTCTTGGTCAGGTTGTTCTTAGGTTGTATTTTCTTGTGAGTTATTGGTGAATCAGTAGCTCTTGCATCGCACTGTTATTCTAATTTTCTTATGACATAATTTTTAGTTTTAGTAATATGCATGGTTTGCTATCTTGTTCGTATTTAGTTATTTTATCTTTTCAATTTGCAGATATAACAGTCCTTCAATGGTTAAAGCCATTAAATCAACCCATCACTCCAGCCATTGCTCATAATATGAACTATGAAGAGGAACAAGGAGCAGATATGTCTTCACAGATTAAAAATTGACCACGCAATCATATTAAAAGCAGAGTGGCTAAATGTTATTAATTTAGGGGTCACTCAACATTCTGACAAACCCCTCCATACATACTGGGGGCAATAGCTGGAGCGTTCGATATCAATTACTTAAAATATAAGAAATAACACATATTTAAGTTATTTGGTTATCTGCCTAAAAACTCTGTATTATTTCATTTTAACATCCTAGTCAGCTAAACTAAAGATGGTTTAGAAAGGTAAAGTCAGAACACATCAGTTCTGCAATACATCTAAATGTAAAAATTTAAACTTAACCTATAGTTTAAATAATTCAGGGAATATATTTGAACTAGAACTAAATTAAATATAAGCAGTATAAAATATGTTTTCAGAAACAAGATTCATGTTTTTTTAGAAAAACAAAATGGATTCTCAGAAACCACAGATAGCAAGGTTAAAATAAATGTAGAGTAATTCATCGGAAGCCAGGGAAAATTTCCTCTTTATGATCTGATAACTCTCTAATAAATGTAGCTACATGTATATGAAAGATAAAATTTGGCTTAATTGTACAGCGAATGGTGTACTAAACTCTTTAATGTGTAACACCAAACAGCCACTCTCATACTGAGTTTTTATTATATTGGTGTCTTGGATTTAATAAAAGAAACCCCAAAGAATAAATTTAACCCATTTAGTACAATGTACATAATCAACAGTACATGCTAATGTACCTCTTCCACTTAACTTACTAATAAAAAGCACAGGGTGTCAAATTTGGTCCCCAAGGGCCATAATATGCTTAGACCTTTAGTATTTCCATGCTCAAGACACGTTCATTCAATTTGTGTTTTTTTATGTTTGAGTTATGGCTATAGTATTTAGGGACAGTTTAATGCCACTAAAGTAGAACACTTATTAAAGTAATTCATGGGTACTTTAACATGCATTATTAAAAAAATAATAATAAAACTCATGCCTGAGCTAGGAGCCGCAGCCCTTTTAAATTCCTCTTCCCCAATACACAGGTTGTTGGGGCTTTTTTATTTAAACTCCCACCCGTTGCGTAATCCCCCCTAGGGGTTATTTAATTACCCTCTGTCCCATTGCACAACGAGTGTTAGAAGATTGATACAATCATCACAATCCTCGATTAACACTTGGTCCTTGAGACAACGGTTCCATTTTATTTATTTAAATACTTAGGAGCGGGGTAATATTATAGCTTGCAAAATGTAAAGTTGCAGGCACTCGCATACCATTCCAAACAGCTTGCAGATTTGTGAACATGTGATGATATGTGACTTAAGTCAATGTTTTAGTGACAGAGGAAAAGTCAGGCAAGCCAAGATCCAACATCTCAATGGTATTGTATCCAAAGGCAAGATGAGAGGCTAAGTCAGGCTGGTCCAGTTGATCTGAGGACAATATGGTGGCGCTTCCAAGGATGTCCTCAACTTGATTCTCCAATCAGGGGAGAGCATGTCATTGAAAGTGCTGCCATTTTGGTGGAAGTTCCTACCAGGTTCTGTCTGCGGAGATGGAGATGAAGATAGAAGACTGAAGATAGTAGATTGAACATAGAGAAAAGTGGAAAGAGAACTGAAGGGAGAAGATAAAAGATGAAGAAGAAGATGCGGAAGTGGTTGTCAGAGAAGGTAGGGAAACATTTAGAGTGCATGAGACAGAGTGAATGTATTTCCCAGATTAAAAATGCCCCGAATTTTCAGCCGAACCGAATGGGGAGGAAAAGTAATTGCCTGAAAACTAATGGGCCACAAATGAACTGACAAATATGTCCAAATTGTTTTGCTCAAAAATGGTGCTTTTGGTGGTAGGGATTAGGTAAGTACGATAAGGGACAAATTGCAATCTCCATAAAATGAGGCATCCTAGAATAGTGCACAAATAAATTATTAAATCTAATCATATTTTGCTGATTGACATGTTCAAGAGCTTACCTTTTCCATGAATTTTAGAGCATATTATAGAACTAAAGCCAGCAAATCATTAATTAAATTATTTATTTCTTCTTAAAACAAATCTAATTTATTTTACCTATATTAAGTAAATTGGGGTACTTAGATGTAGTAGCGGCCATATAGTGTGATGAAATCCCGAATATTTATGCCTCAGATAGATGCTTTTAAATAGTATTTACCGGATGTGCATTGTTGCACTTGCTTTATTTGTGTTAACATGTTGGTAATTTCAGGAGCACCCCCGGAATCTGAATGTGAATGCCTTTGAGGGTGTGCTTCCCTTTCTGTATTTTTTTTGTATCTATTAAACTTATCTGGTGATCTCTTAACTATTAATAAAAATATAATCAATCATATGGAGATTGCTTCTCTGCTGCAAATGGAAATGTGATGCACTGGGAGTATATAAAAAGTATATATTACATTGAGCATTGTATTTATAGAATTCGAAGGTGGATAAGAGATTTTCTGCCCATCTAGCCTGCCCAATTTTCCTGATGTAAAGAATCAGTTCATAATCAGTCATTGGCTTTGTCTTAGATTCAGGATAGTTTTGTGCCTATCCTATGCATGTTTAAATTCCCTTCCTGTATTAGCTTCTGATGGGAGGCCATTACATGTATCCACCATCAAAAAAGTATTATAGAAATATACACTTTCAGTAGAAGCATTTGGCCCATCTAGTTTGCAGATTTAGTTTTTTGCTACAAAAAAAGAAAAGTCCATGGTCTTGTCTTCAGGGCATCCTTGTGCCTGCCCCATAAATTCCGTAACTGAATTAACCTTGACCCCCAGTGAAAAATGTGACACTTTATAATCAACACAAGTGTTTGGCAGTATTAAGTGCTGGCCTTTAGTTATGCATTTCCCTTTATCTAACAGTTCCTCTTTAACCATTTGGGTTTGCAGTTTTGTGGATGCTGGAGAATGAGCAAATATTTGTTTTTTGGCTAGTTACAAGGACAACCTTATACACTGTTTAACCTTTGTATACAAAAATAAAAACTGTCTGTGCTTCTCACCCTAATAAAGTTGGCAACAAATATATAAACATAATATAAATGAGAGGGTTTTGGTTATAAGAATTGGCCAAAGCATTATTAAGCTCACCCGCCACATCAAGGCAATACGGTGAAAACCTACTCTCACCTCCTATATAGTGGGCACACAAAGCAGTTTATACTGCTACCAAAACCTTATTAATATGTTGGGGGAGGTGCAATTAAACCTCCTCCCATTTAACCCCTGGACAGCAAGCTGCAACCAGACTGATGAGGAGCCAACAACCTCAAATATCTGCAAACAGGGACATTTATATTATGTTTATATATTTGTTGCCAACTTTATTAGGGTGAGAAGCGCAAATAGTTTTTGTTTTTTGTATACATTGTACAGCCAATACACTGTATTTGCAGCATGCTTACACCTGTTTGGTATTACACATTTGTATAACTTGAGCTTGAGACTAGCTCAGTGCACATTTTTAATCTTTACCTAAGGAAAGTTTATTTTTAATGACGTTAAGCTATTTATAAATTTCATTCTGAGCAAAATTGTGCATCACATTATATAATGATATAAATACAAATAAATTAAAAAAAGATCCAGTATACAGCAAAGGAAATAATCAAAATGAATCAAATGTACCTCTATATGCATATGGATTCCACTCAAAGCTAATTACCAAACAAAATTGTAATTGCCAAAGAGACACACTTCTGTTTCAGGGGTGCTACGTGGGGTGCAGTTTTATCAAGACCTTTTTGTGTGGTTTAGGTGAGGCTCCAATTAAAATGAATACGTTCACATACCCATTCACAGCAGGATTGGGAGAGGGAATGCTTGCACAAGACAATTCTCCAGGATTGTATTAACTACTTAAACAATTTTATACTGCGAGGTAAAGATGTCTTCAGCTCTCCTAGTGTCTTGTATGCCCTGATTAGAAGAAAATACATCACAACTGAGCTCAAGGGGTAACATTAGTGGGTTTCAAATCATCCACATCTGGAGACTGGAGAGTCAAAGCCATTCTTAACCTAATCAAACGGACAAAGACTGCCTCCTATTAAGACATATGGGGCATATTAGACAACCACACAGCTGGCACAAATTGTTTTTCTACTTTGCACAGTCGGCAACATTCTCAAGTGTATGAAACAGGAAGTTCTACTTACCGAGAGCTTCTTTTCCCTGTCAATCCCTGGTGACACTAAGGATAGACTCCTCCTCCGTACCTGATAGGGCAGGACTCAAAACTTTAAAAGGGCCCTCCCCTCCTACTAATACCAGGGAATACCAAAGACCACACAGGCAAAGCAATCTGATGCAACAAAATTTATTGAAAAGAAGGGAGGGAACAAAAACGTGTCACCAGGGATTGACAGGGAAAAGAAGCTCTCGGTAAGTAGAACTTCCTGTTTCCCTGCCATCCCAGGTGACACTAAGGATAGATTTACCAAAGAAGAAGGGTGGGCAAACTAAGGAGACAAAACAGCCTCAAGGACCTTCCGACCGAAAAGAGAGTCCTCCTGAGCCATCTGGTCGAGACGGTAATGCTGCATAAAAGCGTGGAGAGTCTGCCAAGTAGCCGCCTTGCAGATCTGGTCGGGCGAAAGACAACATCTTTCAGCCCAGGAAGTGGAGACTGCCCTAGTAGAGTGGGCACGGATCCCCACAGGAGCAGGTTGGCCGGCTGCAGAATATGCCAAGTTGATGGCGCAACAATCCACTTATCGATGGAAGACTTGGAGATACTGATGCCCCTGTTGGGCCCTGAAGAGGCCACGAATAAACGAGAGGACTTATGCAGGGGTAGAGTCCGTTCCAAATAGATAGTGAGGCATCTCTTCAGATCCAGAATGTGAAGAACTTCTTCTTCAGCCGAGCCAGGAGCAGGAAAAAAGGTAGGCAACACGATCTCCTGGTTCTTGTGGAAAGCCGACTGAACCTTGGGTGCGAACTCTGGCGGCAGAGAGAGAACCACCTTATCCGGGAAAAAACGGAGAAACGGTTCCTTCATAGACAATGCCTGGAGTTCACAAATCCGACGAGCGGAAGTAATCGCTACTAAGAAGGTCGTCTTCAGCGATAATAGATACAGAGAAACCGACTGAAGAGGCTCAAAAGGAGGTAATGTGAGTCTTCGAAGGACGAGATTCAGGTCCCACGGAACCATCCTGGTGACCGAACGAGGACGTATCCTTACGATGGCCTTGGCAAAACGTCTGATCACAGGCAGAGATATAAGCTCGAACCCGAGGAGAGCACTGATGGCAGAAATCTGCACCCGGATCGTAGAAGGCTGAAGTCCACAGTCGAATCCTTCCTGGAGGAAATCCAGAACAGAGGCAGAGGAACAGGAAGTTGGCAAAATCCCCTTGGAACAACACCAACTGTGAAATCTCTTCCAGATCTTAATGTATCGCAGAGAGGTCACCTTCTTTCTACTCTGCAGAAGAGTCTCAGCCACATGACAAGAAAAACCTTGCGCTCTCAGCAGTCCGCGTTCAATCTCCAGGCCGTCAGGTGGAACACGGCAGGGTTTGGGTGTAGGAACGGACCTTGATGTAGAAGGTATTTCCAAGCTGGGAGCTTCAGAGGGGGAGAGAGACCTAGAGCGATCAAGTCGGAATACCAGACTCGCTTCGGCCAGTCTGGTGCTATCAGGATCACGGAGGCGTGGTCCTTCTTGATCTTCTGTAGGACCCTGGAGATTAGGGCAAACGGAGGGAAAACGTATGCGCGACGGAAATTCCATTCCTGTGAGAAGGCATCTATTGCCAAGGGATGATCCTGAGGCCTGAGGGAAAAGAAGACCGGAATCTGAGCATTGTCTCTGGATGCCATCAGGTCGATCTCGGGCAAGCCCCACTGTTGGACGATTAGATTGAAGGCTATCGGATGCAGAGCCCACTCGCCGCTTAGCACAGGAGTTCTGCTCAGGAAATCTGCTTGAGAATTCAAAGTTCCTCTGAGGTGAACGGCGGACAGAGTCATGTGATGGGACTCTGCCCAAAAGGAAATCCTGAGCGATATACGGAGAAGCCAAGGACTTCTTGTGCCCCCTTGTCTGTTGACATAGGCTACCACTGCTTGATTGTCGGAACGAAGCAAAATGTCCTTGCCGGCGAGCAGATGCTCCCAGTGATGCAGAGCTTTTTCTACTGCAAGTAACTCCAGACAGTTCGAGGGAAGAAGTTTTGTAGCTGGAGACCAGAGACCCTGCACAAACAGGTCTTGATACGTAGCTCCCCATCCCTTGATGCTGGCGTCGGTGGTGAGAAGTACCTTGGAGACAAGAGACCATCTTCTCCCTGCGGCAAGGACGTTCTGTTGGAGCCACCACGAGAGGGAAGCTCTGACCTGCGGAGGAAGACAGACACGTCTGTCCAGAGCCAATGGGTTGTCTTTCAGATGGTTGAGGACAAATCCCTGAAGTATTCTCATGTGGGCCAGAGCCCAGGGCACTGCATAATTTGCGGAGACCATCTTGCCCAGCAGGGACATACATAACCGTAAGGAGCTGCGGTGCGCAGAGCGAATCCTGCGTACTAGGAATCGAATCCCCTCTATTCTGGCAGTCGGAAGGAAAGCTTTCCCGGAGCAGGAATCCAGACGAAGACCCAGGAACACTAGATGTTGAGAGGGAACGGTGCAGGATTTGTCCCAGTTCAGAATCCAGCCGAGATCTTGTAATGTGTTGACCACCGTGGAAAGATGAACCCGAAGAATCTGTGCCGACCGGGCATGGATAAGCCAATCGTCCAGATAAGGAATGACTGAGATTCCCTGGACACGGAGATGGGCCGCCACGACTGCCAAAAGTTTTGTGAAGACTCTTGGTGCTGCCGACAATCCGAATGGAAGGGCTTGAAACTGGAAATGCTGGACAGTTGAACCCCGAGGAATCGCCACTCTCAGGAAACGTTGATGAGACGGATGGATGGGAACGTGGAAATATGCATCCTTTAGGTCTAATGAAGCCATGAAGTCGTTGAGGCATAAGGTGTCGAGGGTGGATCTTACGGTTTCCATCCTGAACCTGATGAACTGGAGGTGACTGTTCAAAAAACGCAAGTCTATGATTAAGCGAAGACCATCCGGTCTCTTGGGGACCAGAAAAACCGGAGAATAAACCCCTTGGCCCAATTCTGGCCAGGGGACAGGAACCAGGACTCTGAGGTCTGACAACTGCTGAATGGTGGATAACAGGACCGACCGCCTTGCCTGGTCTGGAGGAAGGTGGGAGATCAAAAAACGGTCTGAAGGTCTGGTCCGGAATTGAAGTTGATAGCCGTGCGATACAATGGCTCTCACCCAGGGGTCTCGGGTAAGTGAGAACCAACTGTCGGTGAAAAAACGGAGCCTTCCTCCCACCGGAATGGAGGAGGCGTCATGCAGCATTCTTGGGGTCTTGAAACGTTTTGGGGAAGGCGATCCTGTCAAATCTCCCCCTTCCACGAGGGAATCTGCCTCGAAAGTTTTGTTCTCTAGACGAGGGGTTGAATCTAGAACTATGGCCTCTAGATTGTCCAGGGAAAAAAGGCCGAAAGGACTGCCGTCTTTTCGAAGGAGGCTTTCGTTGAGGCATCCAATGCTTGTCCCCCGTGGTCTTCTCCAAAAGGGACTCCAGCTCTTCCCCAAATAAAGTCTTGCCCTTAAAAGGGATATTAAGAAGCCTGTTCTTAGAGGCATTATCCGCCGCCCAGGCCTTAAGCCACAAGGCTCTTCTAGCTGCCACCGAAAGCGCCGAAGCTCTGGCCGTCATTCTGATGTTTTCAATTGAGGCATCACAGAGAAAATCCACGGCCAATCTCACGGCAGCAACATTCTTGAGGATAGTCTCCCTGGAGGTTTTGGCAGCAATATCCTCCTCGATCTGGGAGAGCCAAATCTTGACAGCTCTGGAAACTGAGGCAGAAGCAATTCCAGGTTTAAAGGTCTCAGCTGAAGCCTCGAAAGATTTCTTAACTGCAGCTTCGGCTTTCTTTTCCATATGGTCAGAAAAATGAGAGCCATCCTCAAGCGGCAGAGTAGTCTTCCTGGAGACCTTCATAACAGCAGTATCCACCAGCGGGGTAGCACAAAGATCAGCAAAGTTCTCATCAAAGGGAAACATGCGTTTAACCCGTCTGGACAGGTTAACCCTCCTTTCCGGGTGGTTCCATTCCTGCTTGATAATGCCAGAAAGCGCAGGATGAACAGGAAACGAGGCAGACTGCTTGGAGAAGCTGGCACCAAAGAAAGAGTCATTTTTCTGGGTGGAGGCCTCCTCCAAATGCATAGCTGACCTCACAGCAGAAATTAAAGTCTCAATTTCCTCCACCGGGAACAAAAAAGAACTTTCCTACCGGATCTCTCCTTCCTCTGAGGAACCTTCCTCTACCTCAGGATAATCAAACTCAGAGTCTGAGAACAAAGGCTGACGCCCCAGGAGAGCAGGGTCTTGTACCGCGGGAAGGTGATGATAGGCAGGAACAGGAACCGTCTGACGGAAGGCAGAGAAGGTAGACTGTATCTCCTCTTTAAGCCAGAACAAAAATTCCCTACCCCCAGACGGCTCAGAATCCGCTACAGATCTCAGGCAAGCGGAGCAGAGTTTCTTCCTTGAATCCTGCAAAGCCTTGTGACACCCGGAGCATTGGGCATGTTTAGACTTCATAACAGCTTTCTTAGGCTTGTCTTCAACAGAGGGCGGCTCAGAATTATCAGGGGCCGACATGATGAAAGATGCAACAGCACCTGACCAAAAGAAAACAGCAGGAACACACACAGCATCCAAATCACTTACCTTCTATATATACAGTGAAAAGGAGCTGAAATTAGGCTGGAATCTGCAACAGCAGAGAGTTTGGCGCCAAAATTTTAAATTCTGACCAAAACGAGGCTTGGAACGCACAACCAGAAGTGCAGAAGCCCGAACCGGAAGACAGCAGACGCCATATTGGCCGAAGCCAGTAAGCCGCAACAGCGGCATCTAGCCGCTGAATAGTCAGACCGGCAGGCGTCCCTGGCTATAGGAGGTGCCGGCAACCCGCTGGCATCTCCGTAAACACGGCCGGTGGAGCTGCCGCGCTAACCGCCAGGACGGCGGCCACGATCACCGCCGGGACGCCGGTGGCGGTGCAGCCGAACACCGCCGGGACGAAGCGTTGGGCGACGCAGCACCAGCCATCAGGCTGAGGTGCAAGGTATCCCCCAGGAATGGGGGCTTAGCCCGGGGAAACGGCTCAACCTAGAGCCTAGAAAAATAATAAAAGGTAGACGAGTCCCCTACCTGGTAGGGCAGGAAAAAACACTGGTGTTAGTAGGAGGGGAGGGCCCTTTTAAAGTTTTGAGTCCTGCCCTATCAGGTACGGAGGAGGAGTCTATCCTTAGTGTCACCTGGGATGGCAGGGAAATTATGTTCATCTTGACATCAGAGGGAGTACCCCTCCCTCCTTCCTATAAATCTGTGTCCTTCAGTTTACTCAGTGCTCAGATATACTGTGCTCTCTATGTATACATGTCAGTGCTGCCCTATCATTATTTCATTGGATATTGACCCTTCGCTTGCCTTACTGTGTCTGAACCTTCGCTGCCTGAACCGACCTCTGCTAACCCTGACTTCGTCTACGTCTCATCCCTATCAGTACCTCGCTTTTGATTCACCCACGTCTCCAGCCTTGCATACTGGGCTCCGAATACTAAATCCGACATGTAGAGACTGCTGGCGTTCAAAGAGCAAGTGGGGGTAGTGGCACAGAAAACAATATTACATTATTGCCTAGACACTGGTTAACATCTTTAATATTCTTCAAAACTTCACTTTATATTTTCAGATTAGACTGAAGAGATTGTTTGTAACTAAAAATACTTTCATATCAAAATGTTCTTTAGAACATTGGATGGCTATTCTTTGAAAAGTTTGTTTTCTAAAAGTTTCTTCAATGTCTTTTGTTTTAGGGTCACAATCCCTGGACGTACATATAAAGTTATGGATACCCAAGTCACCATAGACTTGTTATTGATATGCTTTTGCTTTTTAGGTTTTTGAGTATCAGAATATACATATATTTGCCTTGTTTAACAACAAATAAAAAGCAAGAACAACTTATGGTTCTTGTTTTTACATTACAATAATGATTCAGATGTTTTATCTGGTTATATTTGAGATCCTACTTCTGTTTTTGTAAGAAATTCCAACCAAAATGTTTTGAACTAATGCAACTACCAAAAACACATGACAACATAATTACACTAATTTATTTTCTCTTCTCTGGAAGTAGAAGGCAGCTATCACTCTGTGGAGGCGCCTCATATACACATGCATTAAGCACAGCTACTGTAGCCAAACCATGGGAAGACAGGACCTCATGTAACCAGAGACATACATGGAGATGAGATTCAGGAGACGTATGATATTTTACATAGCTTTATAGGAGCAAAAGATATATTGAGGGTCCATATAGCATGTTGTAACATTTTGGATATAAACGTATTGCCTCAGAACAGAGACTCCAATTTGTGGTAAACTGAAAACATATATGAGATTTGTAAATATCTGTGGATAATCTGGAACAGGTGGTATAGAATTCAATCACTAATAAAAGATAAGACAAGGAAAATGAGTATGGGAACTCACTGCAACACTGCATCACTCTTGTCTTCCTCTCATATTCTTAATCCTAATCCAGGACAAAACAAAGTGCCCACACTTTTCTTTCCTCATGGGTAGAAGGTGTCTCTTTTTCAGTTTCTTCCTCTGGGAATCAATCTGCTTTGAGTAGGTTGTCACATATAAATGTTCAAACCTAATATTGGTTTTGTACTGGTAACAATACATAAAATAAGAGAACATAAAAGGTGCAGGAGACAATGACCCACACCTACTGTAAGACACAACCACTGTCATGGGGACTTTCTTCTGGTCCGTATTGCACCTGTTCGTGGGTAGGATGTATTAGGCAGTGAGTAAACATTTTGTCCTCAAAGTTGATGTGTTAGAAGCAGGAAACATGGGTAATTTAAGTATCTGAGTGACAAAGGGCCAAATTGTGATGGCTAGACGACAGGGGACAGAGCATCTCCAAAACCGCAGCTCTTCTGGGGTGTTCCTGGTCTGCAGTAGTCAGTACCTATCAACAGTGGTCCGAGGAGAATCAGCGACAGGGTCATGGGAGGCCAAGGCTCATTACTAATACCCCCTCTGCAAGGATACCTATGATTAAGCGCCTCAGTAAACATAAAATGTGTGAGGCAGTCAGCATGTCCGAGACATCAAAGCTACATTGTTGATATGTACTGGTTGGTAACTTTCAAGCCAAGTGAATAAATAAAGTGATTTTATTGAGACCAAGTGAGCTCCTGTCCAGTTTCTTGCAATGTGTGGCAAAAAAACAAAGCTTTGATTGATGAGATGTCTCCTATGCCTTATTCAAACACTTTTGTCAAAGGAAAAAAGATTATAGATGGTACAATTATTAAATGTAAGTTGAAGTGTGTTTTCTGGAAGATTTGGAAGGTACATTTTTGATTGAACAAATAGTATGTTTGGAAAAATTCATAAACCTTTTGTGCGGTGACTGATTTACCTTTTGCAGAGACATTTTCATAGAAGTAAGTGTAATTTTATTTTGCAACATCAAAAAAACATAGGGATGAATACACACCAACAAGATTAATCTAGCACTATGTTGCTTTATGTTTTGTACAACTCAAAAGACTCTTGAGGCCACTTCAAGTACTGTTTTGTCAAATACAGTAGCCTTTAACAAAGGAAATTAAATGAAAATGAAAATTCTACAAAGTGTAATTTTATTTTGCAACATCAAAAAAACATAGGGATGAATACACACCAACAAGATTAATCTAGCACTATGTTGCTTTATGTTTTGTACAACTCAAAAGACTCTTGAGGCCACTTCAAGTACTGTTTTGTCAAATACAGTAGCCTTTAACAAAGGAAATGAAATGAAAATGAAAATTCTACAAAAAATGAGTACATTACTGATTTAACCTTCTCTTAAAGCTATTGTATGTTCATTTTAAATGTTAGTTAAGGAAAACTATTTCAGCAAGCACCAGAAGAGGATAAAAACAAGGGTATTATTATAGTACAATAACCTATAAAATCACATACCAGATCCCATTGCTATTGCTTGCTCAGGATATCATGAGGATGACACAATAGGGTGCATCCAACTCTAGGGTACCACAGTTTGCCTAGGGTTCCACAGTTTGCCAGCCCTTATGGTTTCTTGTGCCTTAGGTCAACTATGTATTCCCCATTTCATGCATTGCATATGAGCCTCGTTGCAGAGGTGTATTATAACTTAGGCTGACTTAAGTCTAGGCCTAGGGTAGAAAAACCAAGGAGGTAGCAGACCTCCACAGTATTTTTATAGTGCGTCTGTCAGGGCTCAGGTAAGCAGGTCAGGTAGGAGCCCAGTTGCAGGGGATTTCAGAGGTTCAGTTTGTACCCCACGATGCATCATTACCAGGAGGAGGGTACAGACAGACAAATCGAAACACACTGCAGGCTGAATAGTAATATGATATGGTCTGTATTTGAGAAGCTGGCAAGATAGGCAAGTACAGACTGTAAACACGACCAAACAGGACATAGGTACAAAGGCAGATGTATAGCCCCTAGTCGGGCACAAGACAGTACCCTTTAGCTGGACTGGTGGGGCATGTTCTCTGGAACACGGCAGAAAGTCCACAGACAGGGCACACGGCATGGAACCCTCAGGCAGGGCACACGGCAGGGAGCCCTCAGGCAGGGCACACAGCAGGGAGCCCTCAGGCAGGGCACACAGCAGGGAGCCCTCAAGCAGAACAAACAGCAGGGAGCCCTAAGGCAGCACAAACAGCAGGGAGCCCTCAGACAGGCAAAGTTAGGCAGGCCGGGTCAGAACCAAAAGGACAATATTAAAGCCAAATCAGAAGCCAGGAGGAGAGTCAGAACCAGTCGAGTCAACACAGGCAGTGGAAAAGACAAATCAGGAACCAAGGAACAAAGTCAGAAGCAAGCTAGGTCACAAGGGGTTAATCCAAAACAGAACATGGCCAGATAAACCGCAATGCAAAGGCCCAGAATGGTGGAATAAGCAGGTATTTATGCGGGTTGCACGCAGGTAAGCATATACAGCTGGTCAGGTCATTAGCATATGGGCTAATGATGGTCTGAAAAGTTACCTCTAGAGGATATGACACCTATAAATATATACAGAGTCCAGGCTAACAGGGTGGAATCCTGACAGCGTCCTAAAAGGATAGGGATATTATGTCTTGTCAAGGCATTCTACATGATGAAAAAAAAAACAGAGGAGCCATAATAGGCCATTACAAAGGAGGCATTTGATCTCCCCAACCAGCACATTTATACTAGGAAGGGTTGAGCCTAGCCAGGACAGCTTCCACTAAGCAGTTCTCAGGTGCCGCATGTCCTTAATAGATGGCAAACTGGGATATGATGTCATATCCTGACACTAACAGTAAGGTTAAGATAAATATGTTGTTGATTAAACTCCAAGAAAGTCCCGGTTTAGTGAACAGATCTTCAAATAGTAGATTATTATTATTATACTTTATTTATAAAGCGCCGACAGATTCTGCAGCTCTGTACAAAGAAGAAAATGATACAGATAACGACAAGTACCAAACAGCAATTGACATACAGATACAAGAGGAATGAAGGGCACTGTTCCCGCAGGAATTTTCTATCTAGGTGGTTTACTTTAATCTCCAGAAACTGTATTGTTCAGCTATAAATACAGTTGTTTGTCAGTTAATTTATAGAACCTTTCAGTATGTGAGTACTGTACATGGTTCACCTTATAGCATAAGGACTGAATCAATCTGGTGAAACATTGTATCTAAACAACATATTGTTAGAGGGTAGCCATAACATTGTTTCTCTTATTTCTATATATAAATTGGTTGTTTGTATTGAAGGGGGAAAAAAATTATAATCTATAGATGCTCAAAACAATCACCCTTACACCTTAAAACCCTTTTAATGAAATTGCATTTATCATGAAATTCCACAAATTGATTTATTTTAAAATGATACAGTTGTTCTTATTTTTAGTATCATGTACGAAGTCTCAGTGTTTTATGTAGTGTGGAATGCTACGTATATTAGAAGTATTTCCAATTCAGGGGAGGCAGGAATGAGACTGTAATATAGAGAACTGAGATGCATTTTAATATGTTAATAATATAAGAAAACACATTGTTATTTAAACCAGGGTTTTATTCAAGTGTTGTACAAAGAGCTTATAAATAATTACAATGGAATTTGGGCACATTAAAGATCTACTGACAAGAGAAAACATAGTGATGAAACATGCTTTACTTTAAGTGTAAAATACTAAGCTTATGGAAATCAGAGGAGTGGGTGACGATAGGTGATACTTTCTTCTTAAGACAGAACATGCAAAGCATGACGTGGTACTTCATATGCCTCACTGGTGAACATCTAAATCTTGACAGTCTGTAGATTTAGAAATGTCATTTCAAAAAATGTAAAAACAAAATCTGGGTATTTTTGGATTTCCTGGGTGTTCTTCGGCTACCAAATATACCCATTCACAATAATCAAATTTAAATATATTTTCTGTGGAAAAGAGAACATTTACAGATCTGAAAAAATTCCCAAGAACCTTAAGTGGGTCCATTCCTTTCAAAGTTGGAGGTGTGAACAACCCCTTTTTTTGAGGTTGTATCATTGGTTGTACTCTTATTTATATTCTCATATTTGTGATGTTGGGCGCAGGGGGTGATAGAAGGATGTGTATCAGAAGCAGGTACAATAAGAAAGAAGAACCAGAGCAACATTAAATGCGGACTGAAACTCCAAGCCTGATTCTCTTTTTATAGGCTTGCTAGGTATTAGGTACCCTCATTAAAATAGTTAATACCACAAATGTTGTTTGTTCTATAAGCATTATCATCCTGTCCACTATGTCTGCGGTACTGTAGGCTTTATTATTATGGGTATATGCAGATGGTTAATGGGCACCAGTGTTTACAATGCCTATTTCTTAGAGATATGTGACCTACTAAAATATAAACAATGCACCTCAATTTATTATTCACCATCCTGCGTAGCTTGTTAATCCACAGTTTTATGAATAAAAAAAAGTGAAGACAAATGACTCATCAAAACTGAAACTAAAGCATATATTTGTCATTATTAATAAGGTATATGCTATTACATTGTCACTAAAATAAAATCTTAACCAGGGGCGTTCCTAGACTATTTGGCACCCGGGGTGGATCCTGTATGTGAAACCCCCTCCCCCACTTTAAAATGTAAAGACACCCACAAAAAACTAATGTTAGCAATTTTATTTTATTTTTCATTTATTTCACTAACTTGTATGTCAGCTGGAAAAAATGGAAATCCAAAATAATAACTTATAAATAAGTTCAATAAGGTTACATTAAGAAAATTTACTGAACAGATATGGTACAGCATAATTCTTATCACTATATAGTGATCCAGACATTGATGGTGGTACAGGGTAACCCCCATCACTGAATACTAAGCCAAAGATTGACATGGTAGGCCTCTGCCCCTGAAGCAGACTGGCTGTGCCACCTCTACCCCTGAAACAGGCACCCTGGCTGTGCCACCTCTGCCCCTAAAACAGGCAGGTCTAGCACCAACAATTTACACAATGCTTCTTATAATACATATATTCAAGGTGTATGACAAGACTAGAATTTATAGACATAGATAAACGGTAGATAAAACCCATTAGGTAGAGAGGGCCCTGCTCACAAGTTTACAATCTGCAGTAGAAGGAATGGGGTCGGGAGTAACATAATTTATGGAGAAAGAAAAGATGTAGTGTGGAGTTGTAGTAGTGGCAGGTAAGTTCTAGCTACTGAGATGGTATGCTTCCTTGAAAGTCAAAGCTGGAGGCTCAGTGGAAGTAGGTTCTAGGGGTATGGGACAGCACAAATAAAGTCTTGGAGGGGTAGCATTATGGAGGGCCTTACATGTTAGTACAAGGATTTTAAATTTAATTCTAATGTTAATTGGGAGCCAGTGGAGGGCTTCACAGAGTGGGAAGAAGCAGAAGAAGAGAGGTGTGCAAGGAAGATAAGCCCAGCAGCATTTCCAATAGAATGCAGACGAGAAAGTTGAGACAGGGAAATGTCCACCAAAAGAGTGTTGCAATTGTCAAGATGGAAAATGATAAGGGAATTAATCAGAGTTTTTGTGGCTTCTAGGGTGAGGAATGGGTGGATGTGAGAGGTGTCTTTTAGGTGAATGTGGCAGTATCTGGTGGTAATTCACCAACTTTCACATCAACTAACAGATATATGTATTACAATGGCACCTTATCTAGCTGGAAAGAGCCATCTCAGCCTCTATGTACAGCAAATTACAGCAAAGACCAAATTTAGTTGATCTGGATAAAGACCATGTATTATGTGATTTAGCATTCAAAGGGTAAGGGCGTACCAGTGTTTGCAACAAATGCTGTATTGAATAGAAGCGGATTAGATGGCCAATGAGTGGTCTTCAGTGGTGCATGATCGAAAGCCTATACATATATTAAAAAAAAAATGAAAATTGTGAAAAAGAAGAGTTCAGCTTACCGTTATAGTAATCGTAACACATCCTGAGTTTCAAAAAGATGTCTACCACAAACGATTACTGTGCATATACACATTGATGCATATTATAGTTATTTAAAGCTCAGATATTGGATACATTTTACATCCTAAAAACATTTGCAAAATATATAACAATTTGAAAAAAACAAAACAAAATACCATTGTGATATGTGAATAAATAATAGACAATTAGAATCAGCACATTTGGAAATACTGTCAGGCATTCTGTTTCATTGTACTATACCAAGTCATTAATTTTAACTTCAATGTAAGCAGTTTGTACTCAATCACTATTTCCCCAGGTAGAATAAACATGTTTAAAATTAATTAAATAAACCAGGGGAAAAGTTAAAAAAATTCTAATGATAAATCAATTTTTTATTGTTATTATTAGCAAAGGGTTAACAATGTCTCCATGTAGTTTTTCTTCATTTTTATTGGTAAATATCTAGAAGTGTAGTGCATTTGCACACCTTACTAATTAGCCCTCCTGAGGGTTGGTCTATTGAGGTATGTAACACTTTCCAGTGCCAACCTAGGCTCAAGAATGATTAGTGAGATTCACAAAAAAATGCCATATGCTTTATACATCTAGCCCATTTTGTGTTATTTGCATTCGAAAGCGGGAGAGTTTATTTATAACTGCAAAGAACTAAGTAGTCATACAGTTTATACTGCAACCTGGCAGAAACCAATCATTTCCCAAAGTTAATGTTTCAAAGTTTTGTAAGAAAAGGTGAATATATTTACAAGCATATAAAGCTTCCTTATATAAATTCATGCATTGGAGTTTATTTTAAGAACTCTTGCATGCACCCTTTCTGTCCTAGTGGGACATATATATTTTCCTGATAACATGACTGCTTATACACACACGGACACACAAATATATACACGCACATATATATATATATATATATATAAACATCCAAAAGCTCTGCACACAGTCTTTAAATATCATCAGCATTTGTTCAACAGCTTGGGTGCGGTGAGGTCAATAACTATCTATAAATAAATAGATAGATAGATGGTTCTATTTATGTATTTTCAAAGTCCTGTGAGTGCTGGACTATTTTGGATTGTGGGTTGATATAAATATATATATATATATATATATATACACACATACTGTGGAACACACCAATAAACGACTGGCAGCAAAAGAATTACTACTTCTCCTGAAATGTTACAGATAATCTCATATATTTCTGTTGTATAATGCTTTACAGTAGTTCTATTATACCCATAGTTGGGAACACTCCAGGTTTTGCATAGAGATTTGGGGGTTTCCCACAGTAGACACACAATTACAAATCTTAGCTAGTTGCATCCATTGTCAGCTAGGCCGCTGGGTGAAAAATAAATGCAACTCAGAGGTCAGGAAGTTGAAGCTCCTGGGTATGTATATATTATTGCTTGCATTTCTCTGGGATTACATTTCTAACCAAGGTGTTGCTGGGAAAAAGGCTACAGATGACCTCTCTGACCTTCCAGGAAATCTGCTTACATTTGCTTGCAAGATCATTGCTAAATTCTTCATTTCTGAATTATGCAAGTCAGCATAAAGTGACACAGTGGCAGCTACTTCAGTGCACAACTGATTTCTGATTAAGGGCTCATTAAAAATACAATGAATATGTGACAGTGAAGATCACTGCCTAAAGCCAACTAGACTCTGACTTGTTAAACTAATGTGATATCTTCAACAATGGCGTGTAACAATACATTATTAAACCTCCCAAGTACCCCTCTTTAAGTCGGGTAGAGATAGTCTTTGGGTCCCAAATCCCTCTGTAACTCTTTCCTCCTTTGATGTCTTTGAGCTCAGAATGTTTACTGTGTTCTGCAATGATAAACGTCACAGTAATGTATTTTTAACTAAAATTTGCA
This sequence comes from Sceloporus occidentalis, assembly GCA_023333645.1. Lineage (NCBI taxonomy): Eukaryota > Metazoa > Chordata > Lepidosauria > Squamata > Phrynosomatidae > Sceloporus > Sceloporus occidentalis. Next base: position 141,664 of record JALMGF010000233.1, on the reverse strand, counting down.
TTCTTCACAGGATTTCCGTACATGCCAAGTTTTAATATTACTTTTCATGTTTCAATTGAATTTTCAATTTTATAAATGTAAAGAGGTCCCTTTAAAACTCTGTAGTCACATCACTAAAATATAACACAATAAAATGTGTCGCTAGGAAAATTTAATATCAATCACGTCAACCAACTTATGGCCATCATTTACTTTAGAAATCAAATAGCTAAAATGACACTGCAGCCTGTTATTGTAATGACTTTTATACACCCTTCATGCTGCCATGCAAGTCAACATTTGCACCATCAGCAATAACATTTCTCTTCTACTATACTGTAAGAATATTTATCATCTGTCTAACGTAACATTATTTTGTTTTTTTATGACTGCTTTAATGGAATTTTTTTATTGCCATCTCTTTACTTGAGTGTGTTTCTGAGTCAGCTTAGTCACATGGCTCTGCCCTTGAGGCTTCTTAGCATAAAACTGTGCTTAGCAGGCTAGTAAGCCATTGGCACCGGAAGATAGCAGAAAGGTTCAATTATTAACCCTAATACTAAGGAAGTGGTTGGTAGAACGCTAAGAGGTGAGCAGCGGCCATGAGTAATAGTTAGTGTATTGACAAAAAAAACATTGCTTGTTTCACTGAATTATGGGCAGTAGTGAAGCAAACACCTGATGCCTTTGAAAGGAAAAAAGACTTGACATTACTGTAAAAAATGGTAATTATGTGAAATCCGAGAAGCATATTCTTAGCAGCATGCTCATTGTTACTCCGGGGCTGCCAGCTGACACATTCGCAGCCTGGATTCATGACTGAACACAGTTTCAATAAATATCAGTTTGATTGGCAAGGTAGCCTTCTAAATAATGTCTGAAACACATCACGGACAGGCTATGTTGCCCTCGTGAGTGTTCTTAGATACATTGTTCGGGGAATTGGAAGGTTGGGAAGGAGACTTCAATTTCTTACCCCTTTAGCAGAAGTTATATCCACAAAGAAATGCACCAAGAGCAAGGGTACATTGAACAATTACTTGAGATAAGATGACTATATGTATATATTTAAGTGTGTGTCTAAACAGAAAACATATACCTCAGTGTGTGTATTGTGCAGGTAGCTTCATAAGTGACAATTTAGCCCCTAAAAACAAACGTTATTATATAACCATATATATTCACATTTTTTTCAAGCAAAACCTTGAAACAACACTTTATATTGTTTTGCTTGATGTGGTTGTTTTTGTTCTTACAGAAACACAGAAATATAGAATTGGGCAGCAAATAAGGACAATTCAGCCCATCTAGCCTCCAGACTCAAACTTTAATGAGCCTGTGGTCTTGTCTTAGATTCGACATATGTTTATCCCATGCATGTTTAAACTCCCTCACTGTATTAGCCTCTACCACTTCTTCTGAGATGTTGTTCCAGTTATCTACCACTCTCTCAAATATATTTTGTTAGACAACTGTCAAACGTTGTTTATTACCCCAGATGCCTCCACAGATGGCTTGATGGAAGGTGGGGCTATTGTCTGTCCCTTCTTAGTTACCAGGGTGTCTAGTTAACAATTCTTTGATTAAGTTTAGCGAGGGGAACAATGTAATTTTTTTATTTTATTTTACAAGTTGCAGGTGAGGACATGCAAGTTGCTACCTGCATCTTAAAAAATAGGTTTACATGGACTTGCAAGCAACTTGTTTATTAGTATTACTTGAATGACCACTCCACTAACCTAATAAAGTACATGAAAAAAGTATATTTTAAAGAAGAAAAAATGTTAGGACAAGAGGTCATGGTTGGAAACCACAGGTGTAAGAGGTTTAGATCTAATGTAATAAAATTGTGCTTCACTGGGTGGAAAGTGAAACAACCTTTTAGCAGTGGTGGAGTTTAATACAGTAAGAGGATTTAAACTTGTGTGGGGTAGGCATAAGGCTATCCTGAAGACAGGAACAAGGACCCAATAAGATTTGAAAATAGTAGACCACATGGGCCATATGGCTTGCATTTGCCATCAAACCTATGTTTCTTTTTGATCGCCGTTGTACAACCATAAAAGGCAGAATGATGTGCATATAAACAGATGAAAGTGTGTTTGCAAACACATTGTGTAATTATAATTCTTTATTCTTCTTTTAAAAGCCTTCCCCAGGTTTATAAATAAATATCAGTGAGTCAAACACATCTCCCACACACCAAATATATTAGGGGCATATGCATACTGGGAAATTCTGCAGAATCCCATCATGCATTTTCCTCTTAAGTTTGTATTTTAGCATTTCTTATTGTATTTTCCAGGTATAAAGAGCACACAGACACAGATACTTTTTGGTTCCATAGCAAATATAGTTGAGATATCAGGGCTAGACTGGCCTATGGTGGCCTCTCACCCGTCTCAGATCTTGAGGCTGGCCACCTGATTATTTGCCAATCATCGCCACATGTGACGCTTACTGGAAGGCAGGTAAAAGGGAGGTAGAAGAAGAAGAAGAAACATAATGCTGGGTAGGTATCGAGAGTGATTTTTTAGACAATTAATGGTTGATGGAAATGATGGTGGTGAAGAATGTGATGATGGTGGGAGGTATGAATATGGGGCTTGGGGGACATATATGATTTATGATGTGGATGGGTACTTCTACACATACATACACATTTTCACACTCACACACACCCCTTACACCTTACATACCCATACATAAAGGCACACTCCAACACCTTACACTAGCACACAAACACATTGATGCACACATACACACCGACTCTAACGCCATGCACTTGCCTATGCATAGAGATTTTAAAATGAGGATTTCTGTTAATCTCTCTGTTTTTCAGTGGATCTACACCTGCAATGCAGGGTTTGCATGGGCTATTCAGTTGATCTCTATGTTTCCAACGGTTATCCTTTGATCGGCAGCGGGATGTCAGCTGGGGTGCAGTGCACCTGCCTTGTAACGCCTCGGCCAATACTGGCAAGTAATATAATCTAGTGTTTTCATGTATGGGGCCCAAAATTTAACATAACAAATAAAATAAAAAATTATTTTTTTAGCTCTTTAGAATATACACATGCAAAAGGCATCAGAATCATCTTTAATAGTAGAGTATTTAATTTGGGGTTTATTCACGAAAAACAGAGTTGAAACCAAAGCTCTCCTGTAAACTCTCCTGACACATCTCTTTTTAGTGAATACACCCATCAGCTTCTGCAAAGGTAATTAGAAGAAGTCTGCCTACTTATGTGTAAGGTGAACAAAGACCAAATATAATAGCATATGGTTGTCATGGTAAACTGCTCAAGACCGTGTAGTAGATTTGCAGTGGATGCATGATTATACCTTATATATAACAGCAAGTTCTAGTCACTGGTGTATTTTCTATTAAATATACGACAATGTTCATTAAGTGAATAGAAATATTATAAATATGAACATACTACTATGGTGCCAGATAATCACAATATGAAAATGTTGGTAAATTACAATGTTCATCTTGATTGTTCTAGCATTATATTCTAATACTTCTAAGAACAATAAAATGCAGGCCTGGGGCTAAACTTGAAACGTGCAGTGTTTTTAATGTGGTTAAAATAGATCAGAAGGTAGCAATTACAGCATAATTAACCAGTTGAGACTGCTAATGAAAGCTTTGCCATTCGCTGTTGTCATATTTATATAATTAATGTGAACACAATTTTTCACCGCAATGTCTGGATTGTGTTTAGTTAGGTTTAAATCCCTAATGTAACACACTTTTATATAATGAGATCCACATCTGAAATGTTTGAGCTTTAGTTTTAAAACTTGAAAAAGTCTAAAAGTTAATGTTTGCCACCAGTTTACATCTTGTGGGGCAAATCATTATGTAGTAAATTAATTTGGTTTTTATTCATTATTAGTTTATGATGAAGGATAGATAGATAGATAGATAGATAGATAGATAGATAGATAGATAGATAGATAGATAGAGAGAAAGAGAGATGTACTGCCATCAAAATGTTGAGGTCTCTTAGCTGTTTTTATGTTTCATAATTTCAAAAGGTTTTTCTAATAATCAATTAGTCTTTTAAATGTAAACTTAGATTAGCTAACACAACGTGCCATTGGAACACAGGATTGATAGTTGCTGGTAAAGGGCCTCAGTACGCCTATGAATAGGCCTGGACTGGGAATGAAAAGCAGCCCTGGAAACAATAGAGTCCCTCGTACAGACTTTTAAAATCCTGATTCAGCAACTTGGCCGACAGAGACCACTGGTCTCCCTGCTACAACAGTTAAAGGTCCGTACAAGCAACTTTATTGGTTGTTCGTTCAGACTTTTAACTGTAGGAGCAGGGAGACCAGTGGTCTCTGCCGGCCAAGTTAACCCCTGATGGCGAACCTACGGATTTCCGCTCCTGTTATCTATGCAGCATCGCAGGGGTTAGCGGGAGCAGAAATCTGTAGGTTTCGCCGTCAGGAGATAAAAAGGCAGTGCGAGTAAGCCTATTGGTCGCCTGGAGGGTCCTCCTCTGGTATCAACCAATTGATTGATGCCAGAGGAGGACCCTGTAGGCAACCAATAGAGTCTTTGCACGGCCCCTTAAGCCCTGATGGCGTACCTACAGATTTCCGCTTCCGTCAACCCCTGCTGCATAGATAAGGTAGGCTAGATGGGGAAGGGACGAGGGAGATTAGTAGACAAAGACGAACACGAAGATTCTTCGTGTTGTGCGTCTTCGTGTATGTTTTACCGCCGCTATCTTCACTTCTTCAGGACAAACAACAAAAACGCACTCTTCGTGTACATTTTCATGTTCGCCCAATAATATTTATACACAAGGATTTGTACTATTGTACTATTGTACCATAGCACCAATTATGGTTACAGTACAAATTTGATTCTTTACTCTCATATAGATATGACTCAACTCACTGTTTGTTTTAAATGTATTCTTGTGACATGTGACATTTTATGTTATTGTTTCTAGTACATCTAGGTTGTAAATATTTATTGATATGTTCACACAGTATTCAAGGCTTCATTTGAATGCCATGGCTTCATTCATTTTCAATGAGAATATTTACTCTCTGGCCAATATCTCTCATGGTTTTTCCTGCTGCAGGGGTTTAGATGATTGCTGATCTCAATGTGTATCTTACCTCTGGCCATTTCTTCATCTGCCATTCTTCAGAATTCTGTAAAAGAGATCAAACCAGCCCATTTAAGAATACATGCCCTGACACCTTTAAAGCAGAGTTGCTTGGTTTTGCTGAGATACAGATTTAAGGGTGTTGTTTCTTATTTTAAATTTAAAGTAAACAGCACAGTAGCATTTTAGTCAAACTACTGTTTAGAGTCTGCACCTGAAAAATGACATTCACGGTTAAAAGTATTGCATTAATATCTTTTACATGTATATTTAATAAAAGTCTCCTTAGGGCTTTATTGAAAGTTTTTACTGTTGTTGACCTCACTGATGTTAACAAATTAATACATTTGTATTACATTTGTATGTAAGAGTCGCTCTTACAGACTTTTACTGCTGCGTAGTGTAGGGAACCCCAAAGGAGTTCCTTAAAAAATACAAGTGGAGATCGGAAAGCAGGAAGCAGGCAGAAGAACAGGAGCCGGGTCTGGTACATGAAGGGTTAATCTCGAACAAACCGGGTCTGGTACACGAAGGGCTAATCTCATACAAGCCGGGTCTGGTACACGAAGGGTTAATCTCATACAAGCCGAGTCTGGTACACGAAGGGTCAATCTCATACAAGCCAGGTCTGGTACAGGAAGGGTTAAATCAAGAACATAAGGAGAGAAAATCACAGGGACCGCACACCACAATAACTGAGCACTGAATGAGTCTCAGTGCTCAGTTTTTTAATTGCCCACTAGTGAACGCCACACCTACGTGCGTGACGTCACTCAGGCGCGCTCCCCGCCGTCTGCGGCGGGAACACCTAAAGTTTTGTTGTGACGCGCACGCGCGTCTAGTAGACGGCGTGCCGCGAATGGAGGAGGAGGCGCTGCGGACGACACGGGACCTGCTGCACCGGACGGGCGGGCGTCCCAGTAGGTGCCGAACCCCGGGACCCTTACACGTAGTGAGTACTGCGTTAACCCCCTATTAACCCCTTCTACAAAAAACGAAGAACAAAATGAACACGAAGATTGTACACGAATATTCGCCCGAACCGCACACAGGAACGGGCGAATATTTGTGAATTATGAAGATTTTTCCCCCTGCGAAGACGAACACAAAGAGTTGGCCAGCAAAGTCTACTTCAATTTGGTTTACTGTCCAGTCATCTGAAAAAAGCTGACCCATGTTAATTAACCAAGTCCCTGCCTGATTTTTCTTTCATTGCATACCTATGAGCTCAGAATTACTTAGAAGCTGTTTATTAAAATTTTTATTAATTATTTGGTCATTAGTTCAATTTCCTTTAGTTTTGTGAATTTAAATATCTTAGTTTACATTTCTAATATTTAGTCTCAACCTTGGGCTATACTGTCCTGGAATCAATCACGGTAACATAATACATGTGCTGCTCTTCTCTATGAGAGGATGAAAGATTCCACTGTTTATTATATCAGTTTAGTGAACTGTTTGACTAAACATAAATGGGTAAGATCAGATAAAGAAAGGCATTGACACAAAGAGAAGGTTGGAGAGGACACCAAAAATTGTTTTGGTATCACATTTTCAACCAACATGTACAAAGGCAGCTAATTCAGTTTATACAAATTGTTATGAGGCCAGTGCAAATGTTGTATTTATCTTCTCATTCCAGCTGTCATCACTGGATATTTAATGTTCAGAGGTGGCCTATCTGGCAAACATAACCGGTTATATTGAAAAAAATATTACAGTAAATTTTAAGCTGAAGATGTTTATAATCGAGTTTCTTAGACTTGTCACTATATTGGTTGTGAGAAAAGTTTACAAATGTTAAAATTTTAAAAGAGAATAGTCACATCTCTAACAATATAAAATGTTAGAATGTGTCTCTGGGTAAACTTAATATACATCAACCACGTCAACCAATGTATTGTCATTTAAAATGAAATGAAGATAGCTAAAGTGCCCTTGTAGCCTGTCATCATGATGACTTGTTTATAAGATGTGTGTTGTCCTGCAAGTCAATAATTCCATTATCAGCGGTTGCATTTAACTACTGCTTCTATTGGCTAATATATTTACCGGTACATATATATATATATATATATATATATATATATATATATATATATATAATATATACCAGTATATATATTTTATGTTTTAAATTTATGTTTTAAATCTTTTTCATGACTGTTATCATTGTTAACAAACATGAATTTTATCATTATTAACATCTTCCTATGCTCTGAAGAGTGTTTTGGGTATGTTATGCTTGATAGTTTATTTTATTTTATTAGTAGGCTAGTGTGCCATTGGCACAGGCAGATGTTAGGGTTCAATAATGAACCCCAGCATTAGGACAGAAAGGGGTGCTCCTCCATCATATGTTCATGTGCAGTGTATCTTGCAATGCTGTCTTCAAGAAAGTGGGCATCAGCCTCTGGTACAGTAAATACGCAGTGGTTAATGTTCCTGAGTTAAAGATTGTTGTTTTTCTGAACTATGGAGATTATTGAGAGAAACAGTGATTGCTTGTAAATGTTATTGACATAAATACCATTTCAAAAGGACACAAATGTGAAATCTGAGTGGCATTACAGTGAGACACTGCACACAGACCGTACATCCACTGTGATGCAGTCCTCAAAAGGATCATGGGACAGAAGTGGGCCTTTTAAAAAATGTCCCTAATCAGCTGTTAATTAGGTCCATAATATTATATTACTGACCATATACACAAATACCACTAACTCATATTTTGAACATAATTGTTTCTTTGTGCCATAGAATAAGTGCACAAAAGCACAAAAGCAAGTGCACAAAAGCAAGCAGAAATGTCACATATTCAATAGCAAAGTTCCAAGACACAATCATTAAGATCCAAAACAGAATATACATATAAGCTGGGGTCTCAACAAAGCTTGCAGGAGAGCCCAAGCATGTTGTGCCACAACTGTTCCTTTTCTTACCAAGCAGCTGCCAGCTAACACACTTCTACATTCCCAGTTAATTCTTCCGTAGTGTGTGGATTCAGGATTGATCCCAACAACAATCCTTATGTGCCATCTGCATATTTGGCATCAAGTCAGGACTAAAATGTAGTATCATTCAAAAGCTTAAGTTCAGGTCCTTAGAAGGCTGGTAAGGACACTTCAATAATTCTGCTTTAGTAACAAAATGAACAATAACCATAACAAAGTGTACACAAAACAATGCCTTGCAGGGAGTCTTACCCTATCCCTTTCTATTACTGACCTTGGTATGTGAGGTCAGCAACATGTGAAATGTCTACAATTCCTGTAAAAAATCATCCATGTGGCTATTTTACCCAATGTCCACAAATTACACTTCTCAGGTGCATGTCATTTAATTGCACAGAGCAAGGATTACAAGGTTTTATATTAATTAAATTTGGAGAAAAGGCAGAAAGCCTTTTTAAATTGAACTTATTTTCAGTTCAGAGACAGCAGACATTATTATCATTGTCTTGACTCAAGCAGTGATATGACAGATTTAACCCTTGTAGTGTTTGATGTGCCTTTCAATTATCTTAACTAAACTTTCTAACATTGTTAAAATATATCACATCACAGATGACTCTAATTGATTATGCCTCATTTTGCATACTCAACAATACAACATTATATTCATCATTATTCATACAGCATCATCATGAAGAGATTATTAACAATGAGTGACATCCAATAATGAGAAATGCCTGCCACCTTAAGGTTTTTGAGAAAATTATTGCTGAACACAATATTGATTTCCCAAAATCAGAAGCACTGTGGATATCCCTTATCTTGCCATTGGTTAAGACATTCGTGTTCACTTCATAGCCAGGAACATTATGCAGTTAATTCTCTATTATAGTAAAGGAAATCCTACCCACAGTTACTGCTCTGCAGTATGAGTCTATGGCAGCAGCTGGAGTTCCAGAGTGCACTGCATCAGCTAAACAGCAGGTAGATACATTGCTTTGTGACATCCTTTCAAAGCTATGCTATTCTTATTGCTCTGTTCTGATTCTTGTTATGAATGCTTTCAAATGCATTACCTAACACAACTGAGATAAATCATGGTAGGAGATGAAAGAGAACGAATTGCCATGAGCAAAGAGGAGGGGAAGAGGACTATTTCGTGGTCATATCCAGCCCTGATAAAGTTGAGAGGACTGCCTCTTCTAAGAATGTGACTGAATGGATGATTTAGGACTTACAAAAGAGAGTTGTACAAATTGCTTGGACATGGGAACCTGAACATCTTATCCTCTTATAGTCACTTTTAAAAAAAAATCTTCTGGAGGAGAAACCAAGGAGAGACCTTTAAAAAAAATTCGGTACAGCAAATTCAGGTGGAGATGTTTTGGTTTTATTCTGCACTGGTAATGTTGGTGGCACTGAGTGGACACCTGGTCAAATCTCAGGTAAGCATTTATTAACTTATACTAAATACTCCTAAACTGGAAATGTCTGATTTATCTTTTAAATATTTTTGGAATAGAAACAATACCTTGATATGTTCTGCAATAACTTGGGAAATGCTAATCCTTTAAATGCATATAGTAGGGTACTTGAATACAGCAATTCCATTTACTATAGCTGAGACAGTGGTAGTACATAACAGCAAGAAATATATTTATACAATATTTTCCCTTTACTCCACGTGGATAGAAAACTATTGCAACAGTGATTCAATTATTATAGTTTACAAAAATACATTCAAAACAATTGCATTATTCATTGGAATTATACAAGAGGCTACAATATTATGTTATTATTCTACTTTGAGTATAAACACTGTGCTGTGGGATCCATGAAATATCACAAGTGGTCTGCAATCATTTCCTTTTAATCGCTTTATATTGTTTAGGAACATTTCATTGTTATGGTTGAATGTATTTATTTGTAATTTTTACTCTGAATCTGTGTCTCTAGGTATTTCCCCAGGAATGTGCTTCACATGTCCCCAATGATCAGATCCACTGTTCAATGAAACATGTAATAGTATAAACCAATGATAGCAGTAGTGAAAAGTCAGCTTGATTGGAAGCCATAAATTGTAGTTACATTAGAATACTCAAGGGGGAGACAACATACCAACTTTAGAATGGTTCCTGGTAGCAATTAATTCTTGTCTACAAAAGATACTGATTGCTTTATGGGAAGCAACCAGTATCAAATATTTCACTATTTACTAAGTATTTTTATATAAAAACATACATTTGTATTCTACTTGTTTTATACTCCTTCTTGTATTTGCTTTGCATAATAAGCTTAATCGTTAACGAATTAATGATGTAGGTAGGTTAATTACATATATTTTTAAACATGATCATTTAGTTGTCGGATAAGTGTAACTCTTCAATTTTTCCTATAGTTAATTTGCTTCCGTTATCTATAGATATATTTGACCATTATGCTGGAACCCTTTCTCTGAAGTATTAGTTAATAGTTTTAATTGCTGTACAATGAAATAGTTATTATTTTATACTGGAGTATGATTTTTCTTTTGCAAGATTTAAGTAAATTCAGGTTTAACTAAGATGCCTCTCATATATATTGCTTACGATTTATAGCAGCTGTAAAGTGTACAGAAAGGCTAAACTGGTCACCCAGATAATAAAAAATTATATGAATAATAGCTAATTAGTCAAGTCAAGCTACTGACAAAACAATGGTACTAGGTTGCCTAAATTACTACTGTTATGGTTAGGGTTTTGTTTGAAACTTTTAGAAGGTCTATTAAAATTAAACAAGTGTTAAAGATGTGTTAATAAAGTTATTAATGTCAATTCACTACAAGAAAAACTGCATATATGGCACTATTACTTATAGTGGTAAATATATTTAATAACTAAAATAATTGGCAGAAGAACAGTGGCAAGTTCATACATAAAGATATCTAAGCACATTCAAACATCATTCCATATAGAATAAAGAAATAATTAGATGAAACAAGATCATGGGGATTTCCTTGTGACTTTTTAATATATAGGACCTGTCTATCTGGGTTTAACATTTGGTATTTGGTGTAATAATCATATTTAATGCTAGTAGATGACCTTATTGATTGTGGTTCATCACTGTGACATTTTCTTCTCCTTATGGGATTGGTGGATGATAATTTGAATGACACAATGTGATTTATGTTTACAAATGCCTTTGGTGTAATATTTCCAATACAAATGCATTAATTTAATTTTTGGAGAACATAATTGTGTGGATTTTTAACAGTTAATGTTAGTACTCGTATACTGTTACGTGTGTTTACAAGGTCAATGAAACAGAACATTTTCTTTAAAATAAAAGAAAGAGGCATGTGATGATTATATACTTTGGAAAGTTTGTGAAACATGTAAGCTGTGTGTATGTATCTATTTGTATACATGTGAGTATATGTACATTATCATGTGAATCTAGACCATACAATATTGTTTGTTTATTTTTTTTTTTAAAAGCAAACATTGAATTCTCCCAATACTTCTTATAAGATGATGTTGGTACCCTAATCGGTTGATCATACCCCCATGCCAATCATAAGGACAGGCATTTTTAATTGGGTTCTGAAGTTAGGGGGGAGTATGTTTAAAACTCTCCTGAACAAATTGTCATGCATAGAGTTGAGCAAGCTATTAGAAATTGCTTCCGCAGGAGTTACAGCAAAAGCTGGCTTTTTCTCTTGCTTCATTGGTGACTCTTGCGGAAGCAATGACAAGTACTGTGACAGTTCCTGAAACATCATTTCCAAAGGCAGAGACACAGATGTGCGAAGAAGTTTTTTTCCCCTTAAGGTGCTACTTTACACCCACAGGGATAACCGACAACACCTGGCAATTTGATCATTAACAGTTCCATACTAAGGTTAATTCTGTAGTCCTTGTGCACATTGTGTTTATTCAATGATCAACTAATGATTTCCACACCCAATATTTGGATTTGTGACTCTAGTTATATTCTATTGGTAATAATTTTGACCTATTAAGTTTTGAAGTATTCTAAGATTAAATATTAAAATATTGATTTGTTAATACAGCCGTGGATAACATTATCAACACATATTAGTCAATGTATATGTTTGGGGTACTGATTTAGGGGAAATAGTTGTATTGGTACACCATAAGGGGGTGGGAATAAAGTCAAATATGTTGGATGCATAAATTGCATTATGAATGCATAACTCAGATTAAGAAATATTAAAACAAATCAGTCAACTAGAGAGGAATATTTACGTCAAGATCGATTTAGTGTTAGCAAAAGGTTTGGCAAAAGTACTAATACATATATACTATGCTTATTAGCAAGATAAAAAAAATCTTGACCTATATAAAAATATCTGTAGACAAATTACAGTCATGGCAACATATATTTTCCTAGAGGTCCCTGAATCCCTGCAAATACATCACTATGAAATACTGCTTAAATTGTTTCATTACCATTGCAAAAAAACTATATGGCTTTGTGACTGATACAGAAAGAGAAGCAGTGGGCAAACACCAGCCCTAATACAGGGACAGAGAGTGGGCAAGAGCCAGCCACAATTGAGAAAGTGACTTAGGGCAGGGGCCAACCCTCACAGAGAGACAGGGAGCAGGCACCAGTCCTACTACAGAGAGAGACTCGGGACAGTGGCTAGCACTTACAGAAGGAGACAAGGGGCATGGAGCAGCCTTGATGCAGAGAGAGACAAGACACCGATGATTGCACCAGTAGACAGAGGCCAGCACTAATTTATATAGAGAGAGGGATTTAGGCAGGCCTGCACATCTGAATCACCAGACAAATTTCTGGAGGGCCAATTGCCCTCCAGAAATTGCCCTCCTGCAATGTGTGGCTGCAGGCTGGACAGGTGTGGTCACATGCTCCAAAACTATAAAAAACAATGTACATCATTTGGTGCGGTTGGCCTTAAAATGCTTAGAACACTTAGTCATCCATTCTGGCCTGGGAGTTAGGGCAGAGGCTTACCGCAACACAGATAGAGATTTGGCCAGGTGTCAAACCTCATACAGGGAGATTCAGAAGACAGAGGCCTGCCCCAATACAGAGAGAGAGAGAGACAAGGAATAATGGTCTGCCCTAATACAATGGCCCAGTCAAAACAAAAATACACAGAGGTTAGCTGTAATATAGAAAAAAATGCTGGGAGCACATGCCTGCCTCGATATCGAGAAAGAGACTGGGGCATCCCTAAAACAGAAACAGTAAGAGAACAGAGATGAGCCCAAATACAGAGAGAAACTGGGTGTAGTGGCCAGTCCTAATATATAAACTGGGGAGATCTACTCTTAGTTCCAATGAGAGACACTTCAAATATGTGTAATGCTATGTACATTACAAATGAGTAACTATAATGCATGTTACAAAATTTCTATTTTTTGAGAAAGCCTCACTTCAATGCTTCACATAATTAATGCATTCATGTCAAACGCTCACTACATATATACTCATGCCTTGAACAATATTAGTTTAACCAACTGGAAGAATATAAATGTGGTTACTTTCTAGTGCTCAAAGATCAATTTCATGTGCCAATTTACTTTTATTTACTCTCCTAATCTTCTCCTATGTATAAACGGTTGCTGGAAGGAACGTCTGGCAAAATCCCATGGAGAGAGTGGATGATTTATTAAATTGCCATAAATATTAATATTTTGTTCTGTAAAATCACTAGTACTATCCATTTATGGTTTAACTTTTATAATCATGTTGTATGTTGTGCTGCCTGCTGTGCAATATATTTCTAGTCTTTCCAACCTAATAAAAGCAACAATAATAGAACCATTTTCAAATAATCATAAAAAAATTGGAAACCAACCCAGTTATGTTTGAATTGCATTCAAGTATGGCTCTTAAGTATATCTAAACATTTAGGCTATAATGAAAAATAATATGCAATGAAAGGCTCCTAGGACCTATTATTGACAGATTCTGGGTAAATAACAACTATCTGTAACATATAAATTATTAAGATGCTTTTAATAAAAAAACACTGATATTTCTTGCAGTAGCTCTTTATCTGTTCATTAGTTTCATGAATATTTAATTTTTATTTCAAAGGAGAAAAAAAGTTAAAATAAGAGGTCATAATCTAAAACTAGAGCATCAGAGGCTTAGATGTAATGTGAGTGCACCGCTATCAGTCTGGCGCTGTCTGGTATGGGACTAGTGCTGGGCAGTTATATGATCGTTGAATTCTCAAATACCTTCTTCAATATGACCTATAAACTTTAGGTTAAGGTCTGATAGAGATGAAACTGAACAGGTCCACCTAAAGAAAAGTGACAACAAATGTTTTAAGTGACTGTTTCACCTCAGGCAAGTGGAAAAAACATAATTAACAAAAGTCCCAAATTGAGGAAATTAAGATGAATGGTCCCATTGTTTACACTTGATGTGGGTGTCTAATGAAAGAAACGTAGAATTTGACAGCAGATAAGAACTATTGGGCAAATCTAGTTTCCTGGTATAATCTCCCTGGTCCCTTCCCCATCTAGCCTACCTTATCTACGCAGCATTGCAAGGGTTAACGGGAGCGGAAATCCGTAGGTTCGCGGTCAGGAGTTAAAGGGCCATAAGAACGACTTTATTGGCCAATTGGTTGATGCCAGAGGAGGCCCCTGCAGGCGACCAATAGAGTCGTTCGCACGGCCCTTTAACACCTGACGGCGAACCTACGTATTTCCGCTCCTGTTAACCCCTGCAATGCTGCGTAGATGAAGTAGGCTAGATGGGGAAGGGACCAGGGAGACAAAGACAGACATTAAGATTCTTCGTGTTGTGTGGCTTTGTCTTCGTATACGTGTTGCCGCCACCATGTTCGTATGTTTGGTATGCGGGCTGAACAACAAAAACGCACCCTTCGTGTTTGTTTTCATGTTCGAACGCACAAGTCTAATATTTACTACATAATGAATAATGCATTTACTATTGTGCATTTCATGATAGTTAAAAGGATATATGCAGTGGTAATGATGTAGTTATGGTATTGTTCTGCTAAAATTTACAAATGGAACCACTCTTTTCAACGTTATTACACGCAAAACTATTTGTCTTTTCTAACAATTACAGTATTATCGCTATAATACATCCATAGCTCTTCCTAAAATAATATATTAAAGCTACAAATGGCTAGTGTCTAAAGTGGTGTAATATGCTTTTGGTATTTACACTAAAAGAAATGTTTTTTTACCTCTATGAAGTAAGGCAAAACATATCACATGCTCTTTACAAGACTTTACCTTTTCTTCCTCAGCCAACACAAAGTTATTTACATAAGATACAAATACACAACCTTGTAGTGTAGGAAATTACAAATAAAAATTAAAACTTTACTTACACTATATCAAAATGCATATGCTATTTTTGCGAATTGTCTTATTGTGGGACAGCAATAGGGGCCAAACATCGACCTTTTTCAAAAGGAAAGAAGGACATGCCTAGTGAAATGGGGGTTCACATGGGAGTGTTTTGGGGGTTTTTTTATGAGAGGAAGCCTCTCACTTTGAAGGAAAATGTTAAACCAGAATGACCTTTATTAACACAGTGTAAAGTCCATCAACATTATTCACTTTACACTCTCACTCTAGCTTCCTACCCATTCCATATCAAAGTTTCTTAGTACCCTCTATACCTTACATTGTTTTACATTTGTACCATAGTTTTGGTTTAATCAATATTCCCCATTTCAGTGTTGGACATACCCACACAAATTATTCATTTTGAAACCAAATAAACATGCAAAACATAATTGTGAGTGTGAGTATCTAAAATAATTATACTAAAATGTAAAAAAAAAATCTTCATAATTGGTACCACTGATGAACGGCGACCAATTTTATGTTTGGCAACATCCCGAAAACAGACATAACCTGTCTTGTTCTAGAGGGCCACGTCTATCCCTTACATAGTACCCTACAGGGTAGTATTTTTAATACTTCTGGCTTAAAGGGTTTGGGAGGTAGTCAACAGGGGTTTTTTAATTTTACATGTCACAGTGGGTGATTCAATTTATATCCTGTGTGTTTATTAGGAGTATGGAAAACTGCAGCGACAACCAGGGACATCCCGGTCAAATCTAGTTATTATCACAGTATCCATTGTATATATTATTGATTTGGGCTCTACAGGATATATAGAAAATCCAATCATCAGGGCCAATCATCTATAAACAATAAAACATTATGTGACAAAGCATAGGTATTTGTAATCACATGAGCGTTCTTTCCCTCTGTGACATCAGTAGCTTGATCCAATTATGCCCTGCATAAATTACATTTCATATTCTAGAATGCAACACCTTGTCATTTTTTATGTGTTGTAGTTTAATGCGAAGATTCTTCGCATATCTAGCAGCACGTAGTCAAGATATTATTATAATGATATTATTATAAAGGTATTAGGTAAATCATTTCCAGTAGGAATATCATAATCATTTATTTGTAAATATGCTTCTAGTTATAATGATTTTATTATTAACTAATACTCCAAGGTTTTGTGGACACCAACCCAAATAGCAGCAAAACAAAATTCAGTTTTGTCAGTGTGGTTTAAAATAACTGAATAAAATCAAATGGCTAACAAAAAGGAAAGGAAGGCTTAATGTCTTAGTCTAGTTTTAAATGGAATAAGCTGCTAATCATGGTGCAGTGCATGAAAAGTCCCACATTCATATCACACTTCTTATAGATATGTTAATTTAACACAGTAAATATTACTTTTTGTTATCGCATTGCCATCATTTTCAATGTGGACTTGTAATTGCTGTTATATAAGCTTAGTGTATTGGTTGGTTTGTGGATTATTATTTTATCAAGACCCCGCTCCGTCGACCCGGAGGATTCGGTCTTTACCCGAGCAGCGCTCACCCGGCAATCTCTGGGTCAAATCAGGAGAGTTCCCAGGTATGCTGATCTGCCACTGGAGCAACAGATCAGGTGAGTGTATGGCCCTATCAGCCAGTCCGGGCATGAACAGCACTTTTAAAAAAAAAATAAAAAAAAATTCAAAAAGACTCCAGTGGCTTAATTAGGAATGTGAGCAAATGCTATGTATGTAATTCTTGTAACCTAAAATCCTGAAAATGTTCTGCATATATTTTTGTTTACTCTGTAATATGATTACTACTCTGTATGCCCTGTTAATTAGTACAAATTCCATATACATCAAGTAGTTGTAATAATAGCCAGGATGAGATTCTATACATGTTCTAATAGCCAACCTATTACAGATGCTCATGGATCACTTTAATAGAAACCTGCTTCATTATAATTGTATGCTTCAAGCAGTGCTGTAAGTATCCAATTAATTTACTTTCTCTAGTGAAAGAACTCTATTCACTTAATAAGGATATATTTAAGAATTGTCGAAGAAATGGAATGGTATAAAGAATAAGAATTTCGTGCCGGGCTCCATTTGCTTACCCTGTGTGTTCAGCCATGATTATTGCCAATTCTGCATGACATCATAAAATCATCAATTTCTTGTTAATAAGTAATATTTGAGAGTTAAAGTGTTGGCTGCTATTTTTATGGTACTTTGATTTTTAAACCACACCGGAGCTCTGCAAGTCCCTTGGATGCCATTTGATGCAGACTTATTGAGGTTGCAGATATTGATTAATAAACCACACTCAAGTCTTCGTGCTCCGTAAATCTTTCTAGATTCAGAACATTATATGCTAGGAGGAGGTTTATTTGCTTAATGATATGGTTTTAAAAGGAGATTTGTTCTTTATTAAAAAAGAAAAATAGCCCAGATCTGCATACGTGAAACAAATGATGAAACAAATGATGAAAAAATGCTTACGTTTTTTTGCAAATAATTTTAATGATGGGCATATACGCTAGTATGAAGAAATTAGGTTGCAATGGCACTTCATGTTGCTAAGCAACCAAAGGAGCAGTATAAACCTTGGTGTAGCGTACCACTACAGAGAGAAGATCAGAGGTTATACAAGGAAAGTGTTTTACTAAATGAAGGTTAGGAGTAATATCATTTGTCCTCATATTTTATAATGCTGTTCCAGAATATTTCCCTTTTCATATGCTGTTTGTTTGAATTGTAACAATTAATGACTACATTAACCCCTTCGTGACAAAGGCTGATTCTATTTTTTGTACCCTTCGTGACAATGGCTGTTTTATCGTTTCTGCGGTGTTTCTGTTTAGCTGTAATTTTCTCTTAACCCATTTACTGAACCCACACAAGTTATATATTGTTTTTTTCAGGACAAGAAGGGCTTTCTTCAGACACCATAATTGTTTCCATATGATGTAATTTACTATAATAAAAATAATAAAATATGACGAAAAATTTAAAAAAACAAACACATTTTCTCACTTTTATTTGAAAAATCTTTTATTCATCATAAAAAACTACTGAAAAAACCCGCTAAATAGATTCTACTATTTGTCCCGAGTTTAGAAATACCCAATGTTATTATGTTTTTTTGCTTTCTTCTACACGTTATGGGGCAATAAGTACAAGTAGCGTTTTGCTAATTCAAAACCATTTTTCTCTGAATCTGGTACTTTGTCTCCATGTGGTATTTGGGGCATCTTTGAAGCCAGCAAATTAAATTTACCCCACCAAACCATATATTTTTGAAAACTAGACACCCCAGGGTATTTTAGATGCTGATAGTTTAACCCTTTCCATGCACTAATCCTACCACCAACCCTTGTCAAAGTTTGTGATAGTAATTGTTTTTGGTGTTTTTTTCACACACTTTGTACTTCAGGTGTGAAATTACAGCTCCTGGTATATGTCACTGTCCCACAACACCCCGATATGTGTTCAGCAACATTGATACCCCACATGCATGGGTTTGTCAGGTTGTTTGGGGGCAAAAGGGCCACATTTGGAACATGAGCAATTCAGTTTTTCAACTAGGACGTTTTACATCTGGGTAAAGAAAAATGCTTGTACCCAACTATCAGTAGGGACAGGTTACAAGAAAGCCTGGCCTATCTCCAAGAAGGGATTTGATCTAGCACCTTAAGCGGTCCCTCATGCCACGGAATGGACACAGGGTTCACTTGACAGTGCAAATAAAAACGCTTAAAAAATGGTGGAGCAAATAAAAGCTAAAAAACAGTAAATGTAACAAAAAATGTAAAAAAAAAAAATACAAAAATGGAGCAGGAACAAAAAAAAATAAAAAAATGGGAAACTGTGTGATACAACTTGAAGCAGTCACCGACACAGAGTGCAGGTTTTCCAGGGCAATCTGGACAGTAAAATGTGGTGTCTTTTCTTTGCCCCCTGCTGTAGCATACCCTGCATCTCTTTTGGGGATTTTGCTTCTTTGCTGTAGGGGGGATTTTAAAAATAAAATGGGTAGCCCCAATCCTGCTGGTTCCCATCACCACTTGGGACCAGGTGCATCACGGTACAAGATACTTGAAATTACTTGGAGCTGAAACTGCAAAAAAGACAGTTTCAGCCCAGTGTCTGCTTTTTTGTGCAACAAAAAAGCGTTATAGGTTGCAATTTGCATTAGGTAAATTGCAACCTTCTTGTACCAGGCCTTTGTCTTCCTCATAATGAGGTAGGGCTGTAGGAGTTGATCTGACAGATCAACTCCACCCATGTTCTTATTATAGGCCCTGATGCACACTGGCTTTCTAGTGACCCCAGCTCTGCCACGGACAGAAACCTCCACGGTTCTCTCATCGTGGATGGTGGTCAGCATGCACACCTCTTTTCTGTCCCTGAACTTCAATGCCAAAAGCTCCTCTTGACGTAGAGCTGAGGTCTCCCCCTTTCCTAGCCGGGTTCGTGCCAGGTGTTGTGGGAAACCCAAGCGGTTCTTTTTTATAGTACCGCAAGCTACTGTATCGAAACAATACAGCAGCTTGAACAAAGGGACGCTTGTATAGAAGTTACCTACATACAAGTGGTAGCCTTTGTTCATAAGGGGGAATATTAGGTCCCAAACAATCTTGGCACTGGTGCCCAGATGTTCTGGGCAACCTGGAGGGTCAAGGTAGCTATCCTTACCCTCGTATACCCGGAAGGCATGAGTATACCCTGTCTCGCTCTCGCAGAGCTTATACACCTTCACTCCATACCTAGAGCGCTTGGAAGGAATATACTGCTTGAATCCCAGCCTTCCTTTATATTTCATCAGGGATTCATCCACGCAGATATTCTTTCCAGGTGTATAAACCTCTGGAAACCTGGCAGCGAGATGGCTAATCAGGGGGCGGATTTTGTAGAGCCTATCAAACTGGGGGTGCTTCTTAGGGGGGCACAGGCTGTTGTCATTAAAATGCATGAAATGAAGAATCATTTCATACCTTTGCCTAGTTATAGTCTGGGCATAAATGGGGGTACTAAGGATGGGGCTGGTGCTCCAGTAGGAGCGGATGGAGGGCTTTTTTATAATGCCCATTAACATTGTGAGTGCCCAGAATTTAAGAAATTCTGGCACATCAATGGGAGTCCATGGCTGTTTTGCCCAAAAAGAATTAGGGCTAGCAGCACGGTGCTGCTGGGCATAAAGGTTAGTTTGTGTGACAATGTCTCCCAAGACATCATCTCCCAAAAAAACCTGCACAAATTGCAGTGGAGTGAATCCTGTAACATCAATATTGATGCCAGGAATTCCAGAAAAAAGAAGGGATAGCTGGCTTGTACTTATTAGGCGCTACCCTCCTAACAGCCACAGATACATCACTAGATGTATCTGTGAACTGACCAACGTCAAAATCTGACGCTGTATCAGTGGCCTCAGAAACTGTGGCCAAAATGGCATACGCCTCCTCAGCCGTATACCTGCGCTGCATGGTTACAATTGCAGCAAAAATAGTGGGGAAGGAAAGGGTTAATGGCTCTAATATAAATAAAAAAATGTAAAAAAAAACTAAAAAAAGAAAAAAAAATGTAAAAAAAAAAGAACCCCAAAAACAATTGCCACTATGCAAGATCACCGTTTATGCAGTGATCAATGGCAATGAAGGGGTTAATAGTGAATGGGTGGCTCTTATAAGAGCCTGTGGATCAATATATATATTTTATTTTATTCAGAATACCTGAAATACCAGAAAACACACCGATCTGTCTCTCTCCCTCACTAGAAGCAAGTGAAGGAGGGAGGCAGATCCAATACTGGTCAAAGGCAATGTTTAGAAAACATTGCCTTTGATTTATCAAATCATGATCACTATTATGAGTGATCTGACCACTAGGGGTGTTATTCACTGGATGTCCATGACATCCAGCAACACCCCCCCGATGATGACAGCAGGCTCCGCCCCCCGGCTTGATGGGCGCCGCCATCTTGAAACACCACGTGTGTTTCGAAGACGCCGGTACCGGGAAGGTAAGTTAAGCATTTAGGAAGCGATCGCGAGTCGCTTCCTTTGCTAAACAGGTGTTGCAAAGATGCCTCGCTACTGAGGCATCTTAGCAACACTAGCTAAGCAAAGGAAGCGACTCGCGATCGCTTCCTAAACCCGTTTTTCGGCGGCGGGCGCCGCCATGTTTCAAAGACGTGCAGTCTTTCAAATATGCTTTTTTATTCGCCCCTAGGAGCGATCATGGGGGGGGGGAAATGTTTTTTTTGTGTTGCTCAATGCCTCGATGTCGAGGCATTAGAGCAACACCGTTTGAGTGAAAAAATCGATCACGGATGTGCTTATTCTCTTTTTGTAATTGTAATTTTGTTACACATTTTTCCGCTATGAAGGTCACTTGTGTTTTTGCAGAAGCACTGAATGATTGTTCCACTCTACTGCAGCAATTTAGGCAGATTATCTCTTTTTTAATTGTACGGGGAGGATAACAGCTGCAACCCAAGCATTTATATGCCCTGTATGTTTTCAATTCTTTGCAAGCATCCTAAAATTAGGAATATACGCAAGTATTACGCATCTATTACGACAGTATTTGTGATTATTGTTTTACACAAGAATCTCAAAATTCCAAAGGTTATTTTATATTGTAAAATAAACAAATGAAACAAAAACAAATTAGTGGAAAAGACGCCAGTATTTAATTGCCTTGTTTTCCAGTCTCAGTCTACTGCAGGGGTACTCCAGGGCTTAACAACCCTTCTATAGACCAGGATTTTTGGTTATCCCAAACATCTTAATCAAAAAAGTTAAACCTGATCAAATGCCAGGGTGAACTGTTTGAGTGCGAATGGAGGTCCTTCTTCTGGAGGAATGGCTTAGCAAGTGGGCAAGGGCAACATAGGGGCCACATAGATGGGTGGGATTACCTGTGTAAGGTATTGGGCTAGCCGATGATAAAGCCAGGGTTAGCCCCAGATAGTACAGAATTTTAATGGAGTAGGAGGAGAGTTGACACAGTATACACTTTCACTAGGGAAACTATATGTTATTTTTTCAGGACAAGTTGTTGAACAAGATGTTCATAGGTACTTGGTTTAGGGTACCCCGTGTATCCTATTGTTGGTATATATGAGCAAAAATACAAAATAGACCAAATTGTTCAACCAATTTTACTCAAACCAAATACTAAAAGTGAGTTAAACGGCATTTTTTCTTAAAAAATATAGCACAAAGTAGGTACATTAAGGAAGAGGTTTAACTTTGTATTCATGCCAAAAAAAAATCCATAAACAAGAAAAAAATACATACGCCCTTAAGTATGTGAACCTTTTCGTCTCTGACATGCCTACTATATCTCCCATCACTATTATTATTGTGGATGAGAGTAATGGATGTTGAAGACAACAAAGGTAGCCATCAGATTATTTTTTTATAATCAAAGAAAATCAAAGAGTTTTTTGAACATACAGCTTTCTTCTTAAACGGAGGGTTCAAGCGTAGTCTGTACTACAGAAAAGAGGAGGGTCCCACGTGGTACATGGTACATAGCTCACACCGCACCCTTATTGAGTAAGCTTCATATCAATTGTGTAGCTGGCACTCTAGGGATTAAAGAAATGCTGTATACAATTTCTGGTCTTTTCCATCCCTCAAGGCCTGTAATACAGAAAACCCTGATCTAGTCCATTATGGAAAATTTGGTAAATGAAAATAAGAATTTTCAATCAGATGTTTCAGATCGATTCAGATTAGTTCAGTTGTGTGAATCCGTTTAGTGCTTTCTGAAAGCAAGCAGGAACAGATGCATTTCATTTCTAAAGTGTGGTATTTCTAAGAATAATGCTGCATCTCAGAAGTGGTCTGCCATGTAACTGGTAAACAGCTAATTTAGTTGTGCTACTATTTGTGACAATACATTAACAAGCACTTAGATCTTCTTATCTGTGTGGCCTCTATAGAAAAATAATCTGATTAGACCATATGTTGAGCTTTTTCCACAACAGATGAAAAAGTAGATCTAATTAGCTTTGTATATATTTATATATATATATATATATATATATATATATATATATATATATATATATATATATGTATATATATATATATATATATAAAGTCCAAAATTAACAATTGCACTCCAAATGCCAAGTTTATGCCCGGTGCCAAATAGCTGTAGCAGTAAATAATATAAAGTCCAAAAATAGTTACCGGCACTCCAGGGACTTTCCAAATAACCACACAAACAACTTCGGTTTTCAAGTCAACGTTTCAGTCTTGTTTATTTCAAGATGTCCTGATGAAAGTCTGAAATAAACAAGACTGAAACGTTGACTTGAAAACCGAAGTTGTTTGTGTGGTTATTTGGAAAGTCCCTGGAGTGCCGGTAACTATTTTTGGACTTTATATATATATATGTATATATATATTTACTCACAGAGTCCATTGCACACCATTCCAAATATTCCAAGCCCGGTGCTAGTAACCAGCAGTTTCCATGTAAAACACTTTCAAAAACATTAGACAATAGATATCCATGAGTTAAATTGTCTATTATAGTGTCTTTATGTTGAATCTAGATGTATACATGAATAAGGAACTGTGTTCAATAATAATGGACACACCAAAATATTAAATATGCCCTATATCTATACATATTTGAATTAGGGATTTTGGTAGATTCAAATTCCACTGATTTGTCCATTTAATAATAATGGTGATTTAAAGTGAGTTGGTATTGCATGTTGCATTTGCAGGCATTTTTTTAGTGCTGCAACTACCGACATGCATGGTTTTTAATGTGATGTATCTTTGTATTTTAATAATAAAAGTATATAATGCTTATGTCAGGGGTTAATATTTAGGAACATACTTGCACTGTCACTTTAAATTTTGGATTAGTTTCAATTTTGCACATTTGTTATTTGCACCTTTTGTGCTATTTGCAGTTTGCACAATTCATTGAACATTATTGATACTCTTTGTCAGTATGTCTAGTAAATACCTATATTCACTATATGACATATTGTAGATATATTTAACATTTAAAGTTAATTCCCAATCATGTTTGCACATTATAAGCACTTTAAATTTAACATAATGAGCTCTTAGGGGCCTCAGAACATATTTCACATCATTTTAAAACATTTCTGATTGTGCACAAACGGAATAAACTGTTTTATTATAGTAACAGGAACACAATAATGTTACACTGCACTTCCGGGTATGAGCAGTGTTATTACACACATGTTCACTAATGGCATTGACACGCCGATTTCAGCACACACCCACTCACTTCAGATTGGTGAGTTCTCAAGCTATTTTATTATAAATATGTGTTTGTTTTAGTTCAAATGTATGTCCTGATGAAAGTCAGTAATGACTGAAACGTCGACTTGACTTTGAATAAAATGAAATTGTCTATTTAAAGACCTGGAGTGCTGACCTTCTTTTTGAAAGTGTTTTATATATATATATATATATATATATATATATATATATATATATATATATATATATTCTTCTTCCAGAAACACTGGTATTGATTTTAAATATTTTCATGAATAAGAACCATTGTATGGAAGTATATATTGTAAACATTTGAAAAACGTATGAACCCTTTTAAACAAACGTTAAGGCAGCATATAGATAAATGTGTGGGCAGTATAGATTAATACTTGAGGTGGGCGAGCAGAGCTGAGTCAGACACTAGCTAATCCTCCCCTCTGCAGACACAGACCTCGGCTTTTATCTGAAAGGAAAGGAATTAAATTCAGAACATAGTCCAGAATAGTGTTGCCATATAAAATAAAAAATATTTTTTCAGTGTAGCATACATTGAATGGCGTTGAAAGTCATGTTTCTGTGTTTGCAGATGACACTAAACTAGGTAAAGTAATACAGGGCGAGCGGGATATTACAGTGCTGCAGAGGGATCTAGATAGACTGGGGGACTGGGCACACAAATGGCAGATGAAATTCAATGTAGATAAATGTAAAGTTATGCACTTAGGGGTAGGGAACGCACAAGCAACCTACACCCTAAACGGTAGTGAATTAGGGGTAACGACAAATGAGAAGGATTTGGGAAATGTTATAGACAACAAACTAGGCAACAATGTGCAATGTCAGTCAGCAGTTGCTAAGGCCAGTAAGGTTTTGCCGTATATAAAAAGGGGCATCAATTTGCGGGATAAAAATATAATTTTGCCTCTGTATAAATCAATGGTAAGGCCGCACCTTGAATATGCTGTGCAATTTTGGGCACCTATTCTAAAGAAGGATATCATAGCACTAGAAAGGGTGCAGAGGCGGGCTACAAAATTAATAAAAGGAATGGAGCACTATAGTTGTGAGGAAAGGTTAACTAATTTAAATCTCTTTAGTTTAGAAAAATGGCGCTTCAGAGGGGATATGATAACATTATATAAATATATTCGGGGCCAATACAAACCATTGTGTGGAAATCTGTTCATAAAGAGGACTATGCATAGGACAAGTGGTCATGCGTTCAGACTGGAAGAAAGGAGATTTAGTCTAAGGCAGAGAAAGGGTTTTTTACAGTAAGGACAATAAGGATGTGGAATTCTCTGCCTGCAGGGGTAGTTTAATCGGAGTCTGTACAGACGTTTAAACAGCAACTGGATGGATACTTGGAAAAACATAATATTCGGGGATATAATCTTAAATTATGGGGAAACAGCTTATTGATCCAAGGAGAAAACTGGCTGCCATTTTGGGGTCAAGAAGGAATTTTTCCCTGTTTAGTGCAAAATTGGAAAGAGCCAAACTGGGGTTTTTTGCCGTCTTTTGGATCAACAGCAACAAATTACACAGATATAGAAAAGGCTGAATGGACGCATGTCTTTTTTCAGCCTATATAACTATGTAACTATGAATGTATTCAATAAACTTTAATTAGTCAGCTTGCCACCATTAATATCTGAAGTTCATGAATTGTGATGTTGAACTCAAGACATTTTCAGCTGGCTTGAAGCAAAAGTTGAACTTGAGCAACAGCACATAGCATTTTCAACTTGACCTCTGTTCCCTTCCACCAATATTTACCAACTTCCTAATTAATAAATTAAATACATTGAGGAAGAATATATTTTCCAAAATGTTAGCGTTGGATCATGCATCTTACTTAATACTTAAGTTTAGATGTGCTGAGCTAAGAAAAAACAAAATCAAAGTGGCTGAGTTGATTGATGATATCACCTATTCCCAATGTTGGCAGCCGAGTTAATATTGGACCCAAGTTTCTGACAGTCAGCCATCTTTAGCTTTAGATTGGAACGACCCTGAGGTTCCATGTTAGCTCAAACTGTTAGCAAATTTCTTATTTCAATATTTCACTAAAAAATCTGCTACTAGCCTTTGTTAGTTTTCTAACAACCTACATAGTTAAATGTATGATAACAATTGCAAGTCATTTAATTTATCATATATTTATAACAACACTGTATAACTCGGTGGTACACTTTTTTATTTTTCAAACTTTTATTTTACATAACTTTAAAAATAGAGAACGTTAAACAGTTCATAAATAAATAATTGTAATAATAATTCATAATAGTTTATAATAATTAATTATAAATAGATTTCTTTAGTAATTATAGATACTCAGTACGTTGTTTATGTCTTATACTGGTGGCATTTCTTGCAGAGAAATGCATTTACGTTCAGTTGAACTTTTTCATAATTAATGTTAGCCATGATTGTACTTATTTGTTAGCAAGATAATTTATTATTGATTTATTTATTTTTTTGCTTTAGGCTTTGGGTGCTGTTCATTATATTGTACGATATAATGGTAAAAGCACAAAAAAGAAAAAAAAATCCCCATTACTGCAACCTATATGCCTAACCAAATAATTAAATAAATATAACCTTCAATAAAGGTGTCAACAGCGTTTGTAATGGCCTGTCATATCCACACTGTGGGAAGTAATTTTGCTTTTTTATTGAATTCCATAAGAAAAAAAACAATTTAAACCTTAATACCCTAACATTACCTACTGCTTGTCTTCTATTTCTTCGTGGATGTCACAGTGCTACTTGAAACGTAATTTATCTAAAACTGAGCTCATTATCTTCCACCCCAGTACCTAAATTCTCTATCTCTGTTAACAACACGACTATCTCTCCTATTATCCAGGCCCGATGCCTTGGGGTCATCTTTAACTCAAACCTTTCCTTCATCCTTCACATTCAGTCCCTTGCCATATCCTGCTTCTAAAATACATCTTTCACATCCGTCCATTCCTCACCCACAAAGCCACAAAACTTCCCTTACCATTTACCGCCTTGATTATTGCAAAACTCCTCTGACTTGACTCTCTCCTCTGCAGTCTATCCAAAGTAGTCTATCCAAAGCACTTATGTTGCTTACACGACACTCTTCTTCTACTTCCCCACTCTGTGAAACCTTACACTGGCTCCCTATTACCTCAATAATGTAAGCTAATATCCTTGTACTAACATAGAAAGCCCTTGATGATACTGCTCCTACATTCATTACTGCTCCTACATTAATTTCTGTCCATTAACTTACCTGACACTAATACAACCCCCACACTACCTCTCCCCTGTCTCCATACCGTATGTTTCTCCTCACCCCATTGTCTCTAGATTGCAAGCTTGTGAGCCGGTCTGTTGTTACCTAATGTATTGGTTTGTCTATCATTTCTAGTCTTGTCACCTTGAATGTATGTATAATAAGAGGAGCTGCGTAAATTGTTGCTATATAAATAAACCTTAACCATGTAAACTTGTCCGCAGTGTTACTTACATTGCTGTTACTGAATAAATAAACTGGAATTTATAGGAGAACATTTATTAAGAACAGTACTTGGAGAAGGTCTTAATATGGAGCAACACATATCTTATGGTCTTCTCTTGTGATTTATACCTGTGTACTAGAAATGTTACATGTTTGCATTGACAAAAAAAATGTTAGATGATAAGTATTTAGCTAGAATTTTTAACACTGAATCTTTGTACTCAAATTTGGTTAAAAACTGGCTAGGAAAACTATGGTGACACATTATTTCCTATTTTTAAACTTTCATTTTTCTTAATTTCTTGTTAATTATTTTTCTGCTGAGCTTATCGAAAAGGGTGCTTTCCCAGCAAAATTTAACAAGATCCTTCGGTGCACTTTGGAGATAAATTGTGTGTCATGTGAGAAACAGCAGCGTTATGGCAATAAATGTCATTGTTTGCTCCACCAGTTTCCTGAGTTGATTGATTTTTTTTTCTACATTTTTGTAGTTTCCATAGTGACCTGGATATTGTCTCCAAACAACCATTTATCTCTTATTATTTTTTTTACAGAAATACGTTGAATAGAAATCCATAATACATTGAAACAGTTGGTTAGAAAAGTTTTTTTTTTAATTATTTTTTTCAGAGGAAAGAAGATGAAAATAGATTTAGACACTGTATCAGAAATCTGATGACTGTGGAGGCCATTGGAGTACAGTGAACTCATTGTCATGTTTAAGAAACCAGTTTGAGATGATGGGAGCTTTGTGACATGGTGCATTATCCTGCTGGAAGTAGCCATCAGGAGATGGGTACACTGTGGTCAGCAACAATGCTTAATTGGTACTAAGGGGCACAAAGTGTGCCAAGAAAATGTCCCCCACACCATTACACCACCACCACCCTGAATTGTTGATTCAAGGCAGGATGGATCCGTGCTTTCATGTTGTTTATGGCAAATTCTGACCCTGCCATCTTAATGTCGCAGCTGGAATCGAGACTCATCAGACCAGGCAAGATTCCTCCAGTCCTCCATTGTACACTTCTGCTGAGCCTGTGCAAATTGTAGCCTCAGTTTCCTGTTCTTAGCTGACAGGAGTGGCAATTGAACAGGTGTACCTAATAAATTGGCCCGTGAGTGTATATATATATATATATATATATATCTTGTGGCAGGACGGCCCGATCAAAACAAGAAACTCCGAACACCAGCAGAATAAAAGCAAGATGTGGTTTATTGCAGCTTTGGATAGTCCACAGTATTGCACTTCATAGTGTAAATAAACCAAAACAAAAACAAATCCTTTTGATAAAGTCTTAGGGCCTCTGGCTTGACTGCCTCTCTCCCTGTTTCCAGACACCTAATGCCTCTTACGGCCGCCCTTTAAGCACCTGAGTGCAGGTTAATTGGCTCCACCTTGCTGACCTCCAGCAATTAACCCCCTCATGCTGGGAATAATGAGCTTTCCAATCTGCCACTTATGTAGACAGACTCCATAACCTTGCCACAATATATATATATATTTGCATATTTTAACATTTCAGGGGAGTACATTCCACCAATATTGATCCTTACCAATAATATTGTTGGTTTTGATTTTTTAGACTGTACTTCTTTAATAATGTAATTGCACATTTTAGGCTGGTGGCACATTTCAAGGGAAAAGGGAACATTTAAAAATTGAAAAATAGTTTATGCTAGAATATAGCATACTTGGTATAATTTGTTTATTGGCCCACGGTTAAACAGCCTCAATGTCGAATTTAAAGTTCCTTGTAAACCAGTGGAAACTCCTGGGAATATATGGAATTTTCCAGTGAGCCAATATACTTGTTTTTTTTTATACATTTCTTCATCTGTTCTACTATATATATATATATATATATATATATATACACCGTATTTGCTCGATTATAAGACCCTGATTATAAGACGACCCCCCAAATCTTAATATTTATTTAGGAAAAAAAGAAAAAGCCTGAATATAAGACGACCCTATAGGAAAAAAGTTTTACCAGTAAATGTTAATTCATTGAAACAATTTTTTTAATAAAAGCTATGATTGAGAAAAATATTTTGGTTTTATTTCCTTCCATTTTCCAACCTGCCCCCCAGTTATGCACATCTGCCCCAGAAATGCCTTATACCCCCTATATGCCACTGTGCCCCATGATTTGCCTTTTAACCCTATATGCCACTGTGCCCCATGATATGCCTTTTAACCCTATATGCCACTCTGGCACTTAAGGGTTAAAAGGGGAAGAGTGGCTTATAGGGAGGTTTAAGGCATTTCAGGAGGCAGAGTGGCGTATAGAGGGTTAAAAAGGCATTTCTGGAGGCACAGTGGCATTAAGGGGGTTAAAAGGCATTTCACAGAGCACCCTGCCTCCAGAAATGCCTTATGCCCCCCATTTAACACTCCCCCCCGCCCCCGCCCCACCGGTACTTCTGAGTCTCATGTCATGTAGCTGGGGCAGCGTGTAGACTCACGCTGCAGCCGGAAGGAGGCGTGGCTAGCAGCGGGGGTTGTCTGCGTGCATCGCGCAGACATTCCCCGGCTGTCAGAGATCAGAGTTTCCCGCGCCGGTATAAAATTAATAATATTAGATAAAGGGAAGAAAAAACAGTTTTCCAATACCAGGAAGGAAGTTGATACATTCATAGATCTCAATGGTCGTATGCAGATTGTATCATAATAAATAAATTATTTACTGTTTCATATACATTGTTTAATTTCATAGAGTGATCTATTTAACATTCATACAAGTTTCGGGGTAAACTAATCATTCAAGATTTAATAGGATATATGGGCTGTCAAGGAGGAGAGGGGAGGAAGAGAAAATGCCAAGGAAAAAGATGTAGGAAAAAAGAAGAATCACATTGACTTTTATATTTGGTCATTTTCAGACATTAGCTTTCACCAGGACGACCAAATAACATTGTATTTTTAATGTTGTGATGAATTCTGAAAGAATGTTTCTCCATTTGATATTGATAGTTGATTTGATTTAGAATCTGTGGCCAAGTTGGAGGTTCTTCTAATTTCCAGTTCCGTGCAATAAAAAATTTGGTTGCTGCTAACACATTAATAGCTAAGCTTGAATTTGGTCTATTTTTTACCGGCATATCTATATGAAATAAAAAAGATTGTGGAGATTAAATCCAATCAAAACAAAATAAAGTTTTAAATAGTTTCGCAATTTCAAGCTTTAAGATAGTAAATTTGTCGCAGCTCCACCATATGTCAGACATGGTTCCCAGTTCTAGCTGACATTTCCAGCATTTATTAGAGGTGACTAAACATTTTGTGTAAGGTGGTTGGTACGTAGTACCATCGGTGGAGGAGTTTAAAATATCGTTCATGTGTCACATACCTGGCTGCCGGTGCTTCTGGGTCCTCGGACCGGCAGCCGCCGAGGAGAGGGGGGAGACCTCCCACCGTGCCGCGGCAACCGCAGCCGCCACGGAGAAGAGGGAGACCTCCCACCGTGCCGCGGCAACCGCAGCTGCCACGGACAAGAGGGAGACCCCTCACCGTGCCGCAGCAACCGCAACCGCCGCGGAAAAGGGGGAGACCTCCCGCCTTGCCGCGGGAGCCGCAACCGCCGCGGAGGAAAGGGAGACCTCCCGCTTCTCCGAGACAGCCTCCGCCGCCGCGAGGAAGGGGAAGACTTCGCGGTTCCACGCGTCGGTCGTCCTCTGCTGGAGCCAGGTCCGGTCCTGCTGCGTGCACGCGGTCCTCTGCACGCCACCTAGTGGCGCCAGACGGTACTACGTCTCCTTTTAGGATTTTACGATCCGCCAATCCCAAGATGGCCGCGAACCGGAAGTGACATAACGGCACTTTGAATTTTTGGCGGGAATTCAGTAATTGATGCCTGGACTTCCTCGGCCTATATAGAGCCTCAGAAACATCCCAACCTTGCCTTCTGATGGTTGTACCTATCTTGTATAGTGTCTGCTCAGTACGCGTTTCTGTTGATTCCCCGTTACCGACCCGGCTTGTTCCTGTTACCGATTCCTGGCGTTTGACTCTGGCTACCCTCACGACTACCCTGACTTCTGGCTTCCTGACCTCGGCTTATCCTGTAACGATCCTGACTTCTGGCTTCCTGACCTCGGCTTGCTCATTGGCTATTCTGTGCTGGACTTTTTGTGATCTGTCTATTGGACTTGCACACGCTGTTCTACCTGATTACAGGTTCGATTCTACGCTGTGCGTGACAGAATCAGAAGGCCAATATGAGACCTGCATCGGTAGGACAGCAGAGCTCCACAGAGGATCGTTTGGATGGAATGGATCACCGTTTGGATCAGTTTGCCCAAGCTCTCCAGACGTTGTTGCAACGCACCGACCCAGCGCTACAAGGTCCTCCGGCAATTGCGGTTCTTCCACCACCACCTGCACCTATTCAGTCTGTGCCCGCTCATCTACCTCCCCCCCAGCGTTATGATGGCGAGCCAGCAGCATGCAGAGGGTTCCTGAACCAGTGCGAGATACATTTTGAACTTTCGCCTTATGCCTTTCCTACTGAACGGGCTAAGGTGGGCTATGTAATTTCGTTACTCACGGGCAAAGCACTGGCTTTGTCCTCTCCACTATGGGAAAGAAATGCTCCTCCAGTTCGGTCCTACTCGGAATTTGTCTCAAGTCTGCGTTCGGTGTTTGACGTTCCTGGAAGGAGGAGTACGGCATCCGCATCCCTGTTTTCTATCCGCCAAGGTTCCTGTTCTCTTCAGGAGTATTCCATCGAATGCCGCACCCTGATGGCAGAGGTCAACTGGACCAATGAGGCTCTAGTCGCCGCATTCCTGAATGGACTATCTGAATCCCTCAAGGATGAGATCGCGGCTAGAGACCTTCCTACGGACCTGGATGCAGTAATACAGTACGTCTCCCAGGTGGACTTGCGTCTTCGTGAAAGACAAACTCAACGTGAGAGCTTGAGACGACAGGAGAGGGGAGTGAGGGACACTGTACGTAATTTTTCCCAAATTCCGTCCTCATCCACCTTGTCAGACACTACGGAGGAACCTATGCAGCTGGGGGCAGCTAGACTCTCTGAGCGTGAGAGGAGCAGGAGGAGAAGAGAAGGATTATGCCTGTATTGTGGTCTGTCGGGGCATTTTCTCAAGAACTGTTCTAAGAGGCCGGGAAACGCCCGCACCTAGGTAGGCTGAGGGGACCTACTATAGGTGTGATCAGACCATCCCCTGAAACCAAGATCACCCGCATGACTGTTCTGGTTCGACTAGTCTGGTCTAGGGGTTCCGTGAACACCATGGCCTTTCTGGATTCCGGCGCGGCCGGCAACTTTATTGACTCTGAGTTTTGTAGCCGGTTTCTGGTCCCCACCCTCCCCCTTCCCAATCCGTTATCCGTGGAGGCTATCGACGGGAGGCCTCTTCTTCAGGAGCACATAACTCTTCACACGACTCCACTTACCCTCTCTGTGGGAGTGGTTCACAGCGAACCATTGCAGCTGTTGCTCATCCATTCCCCGTCTGTTCCGATTATATTGGGGTATCCTTGGCTGTGTAGTCACAACCCCTCTATTGACTGGTGTACCAACCAAATTACGGCTTGGAGCAGTTCCTGCAAGGATCATTGCCTTTCACCCCTGAGGACTACGTCAGTGACACTGAACTCCATCGGAACTTCGCTTCTGCCTGAGCCGTATCGGTGTTTCGCGGACGTTTTCGACAAGAAGGAGGCGGAGAAACTACCTCCGCACCGACCATACGACTGTCCCATCGATCTGCTTCCTGGTACCATGCCACCCAGAGGTCGGGTTTATCCGCTCTCTGTTCCTGAAACTAAAGCCATGGAGTCGTATATTGAGGAGAATCTTCGTCGGGGATTTATTCGCCGATCTACGTCACCCGCAGGAGCAGGATTTTTTTTTGTAAAGAAGAAGAATGGAGAGCTGCGCCCATGCATCGACTACAGGGGCCTTAACAGAATTACAAGACGTAACACGTACCCCATTCCATTGATCTCCGAACTGTTTGACCGTTTGCGCGGAGCTACCATCTATACCAAGCTGGATCTTCGGGGGGCCTACAATCTTGTTAGAATTCGTGCCGACGATGAGTGGAAGACGGCTTTTAATACACGGTCGGGACATTACGAGTATACAGTGATGCCTTTCGGGTTATGCAATGCGCCAGTTGTTTTCCAGGAGTTCATCAACGACTGTCTCAGAGACTTCCTGCAACAGTTTGTCGTGGTGTATTTAGATGACATTTTGATTTATTCTTCGGATCTCTCGACTCATCGCACGCAGGTAGCTAAAGTACTACACCGACTACGGCAACATGGGCTCTACGCCAAGCTGGAGAAATGCGATTTCGAGGTCCGCAAGGTCTTGTTTTTGGGGTATGTCATTTCCCCGGAGGGATTTGAGATGGACCCTTCCAAAGTACAGGCTATCAAGGACTGGCCGCAGCCTGTGGGTCTGAAAGCGTTACAACGCTTTCTAGGGTTTGCCAACTACTACAGACGTTTTATCAGAGACTATTCTAAGATTGCTGCTCCTCTGACGGCCCTGACCAAGAAAGGGGCCAATACCATCGAATGGCCACCCGCTGCCGTCTCCGCTTTTGACCAGTTGAGGGAGAGGTTTACTACTGCTCCGGTATTGCGACATCCGGATCCCCTTTTACCGTTTGTCCTGGAGGTAGAGGCATCAGAGACGGGCGTGGGGGATGTCCTATCCCAGAGGGCCTCGTATAGCGGGCCACTACACCCGTGTGGTTTCTTCTCCAGGAGATTTTCTTCTGCGGAGAGGAATTATGACATCGGCAACAAGGAACTGTTGGCAGTTATACTTTCCCTGGAGGAGTGGCGACATCTGCTGGAGGGGGTACAAGTTCCTACCTTGATCTTAACGGATCATAAGAACCTACAGTACATCGAGACCACAAAATGTCTCAATCCTCGGCAAGCAAGATGGTCCTTGTTCCTGTCACGATTCCCCTTTGTTTTGACCTACCGTCCAGGATCCAAGAATATCAAAGCTGACGCTCTCTCACGCATGCACACGTTTCCTGAAGAGGAGTGTCACGAACCCGAGGCGATCGCTCCTGCGACCAAAGTCATGGCTGCTATCCGACTTACCTGTCGTACTCCCCTGTTGGATCGTATTGCCAGTATGCAGACTCAAGCTCCGGTTTCTCTACCAGTTGGCAAGTTATTTGTTCCTGTTCGTTTCCGGTCTCGAGTCCTCCGTCTTTCTCATGGTTCCAGGACGGCGGGACATCCGGGAATTACACGCACTAAGGAGCTCGTGTCCAGAACTTTTTGGTGGCCGAATTGGGCCAAGGACGTCGTCCTATTCGTCCAGTCCTGTACCAAGTGTGCAGCTAACAAGTCTTCCAAGAGACTACCTGCTGGCCTGTTGCATCCTCTGCCTCTTCCTTCGATTCCGTGGACGCACATAGCCATGGACTTTATTGTGGACTTACCTAACTCCAGAGGTCATACTGTTATCCTTATGGTTGTTGATCGCTTTTCCAAGATGGCTCATATGATCCCGTTGAAAAAATTGCCCTCTGCTGCCATGTTGGCCGAAGTCTTTATACGCGAGATCGTCCGTCTCCATGGATTACCCACCAAGATTGTCTCCGACCGAGGTTCACAATTCGTAGCACGCTTCTGGCGTGAATTCACTAAGGCCTTGGGTATTACTCTGGCATTCTCGTCCGCGTATCATCCACAGTCCAACCGAGCAGCGGAGAGGGCTAACCAACACTTGGAACAGTATTTACGCCTGTTTGTCAATAACCACCAGGACAATTGGGTTAATCTGCTACCCTTCGCTGAGTTTGCCCGCAACAACTCCGTACAGGAGTCCACAGGAGTGTCGTCATTTTTCTGTTTGTATGGTCTGCATCCACAGTCCTTTCCCGGAACGTTCCCTGCCTTTGCGGTTCCAGAATTGCAGGAGAGATTGGCTACCATACGGTCCACGTGGTCTTCTGTACTAGAGGCTTTGCAACAGGCAGGCAGGCGTCAAGAGCATCAGGCAAACAAAAGACGCTCCAGTGCTCCGGCGTATTTGCCTGGAGAGAGGGTCTGGTTGTCTACCCGGTATCTCAAACTCAGGGTCCCTTCCATGAAGTTGGCTCCACGTTTTATTGGTCCTTTTCCTATTATTAGTCGGATCAATCCAGTAGCCTACGAACTTCTCCTACCTCGTACCCTTCGGATTCCTCGAGTCTTTCACGTTTCGCTTCTAAAGCCTCTGGTGTGCAATCGATTTACTACCACAAGACCTACTGTTCCGGGGACTTCTGGTGCAGATCCACCTCGACGTTGTCCTCAGATGATTCTGGCCACTCGCAGACAACAAGGGAGCGTGCAGTATCTGATCCACTGGAGAGGTCTTGGTCCAGAGAGTCGTTCCTGGGTACCCGCGGCTCGTCTCGATGCTCCTCGTCTGGTACGGGTCTTCCTCGCCAGGAGACGGGTTGGTCTTGCCAAAGGTCGTCCGGTGGCCGCCCCTTCAAGGGGGGGTACTGTCACATACCTGGCTGCCGGTGCTTCTGGGTCCTCGGACCGGCAGCCGCCGAGGAGAAGAGGGAGACCTCCCACCGTGCCGCGGCAACCGCAACCGCCGCGGAAAAGGGGGAGACCTCCCGCCTTGCCGCGGGAGCCGCAACCGCCGCGGAGGAGAGGGAGACCTCCCGCTTCTCCGAGACAGCCTCCGCCGCCGCGAGGAAGGGGAAGACCTCGCGGTTCCACGCGTCGGTCGTCCTCTGCTGGAGCCAGGTCCGGTCCTGCTGCGTGCACGCGGTCCTAGTGGCGCCAGCCGGTACTACGACTCCTTTTAGGATTTTACGATCCGCCAATCCCAAGATGGCCGCGAACCGGAAGTGACATAACGGCACTTTGAATTTTTGCCGGGAATTCAGTAATTGATGCCTGGACTTCCTCGGCCTATATAGAGCCTCAGAAACATCCCAACCTTGCCTTCTGATGGTTGTACCTATCTTGTATAGTGTCTGCTCAGTACGCGTTTCTGTTGATTCCCTGTTACCGACCCGGCTTGTTCCTGTTACCGATTCCTGGCGTTTGACTCTGGCTACCCTCACGACTACCCTGACTTCTGGCTTCCTGACCTCGGCTTATCCTGCAACGATCCTGACTTCTGGCTTCCTGACCTCGGCTTGCTCATTGGCTATTCTGTGCTGGACTTTTTGTGATCTGTCTATTGGACTTGCACACGCTGTTCTACCTGATTACAGGTTCTATTCTACGCTGTGCGTGACATCATGAAGACTTATACAGTGTACCACTCTTCTTACATTGCGCCAAGCTGAGGACCATGTCTCGACCGAATAAGAAATCCCTAAATCTGTCTCCCATTTCAGAATAGTTTCTCTGGAACAAGATCCTGTTCTAACATTTTTCCAATTTTGGTGATAAGACTTTTCTTATGGTGTCCATCCAGAAATCTATCTAAGATAGTCAATAGGTTTAAAGGATTAGATTTTGCAAAGCTTTTAATTCTTAGGTATGAAAAATATTCTTTACTTAGGTGACCAAATTTAGATTGTAATTCTTTAAATGAATATACCGTATTGGCTCGGATATAGGCCGCCCCCGTATATAGGCCGCACCCTAAAAGTTTGGTGCTTTTTTAAAGAAAAAAAAAGTTTTTTTCTTTAAAAAAGCACCAAAAAAACATGCTGCCACTCTGTCTCCCCCACCGAGATATGCTGCCACTCTGTCTCCCCCCCCCGAGATATGCTGCCACTGTCCTCCTCCCCCCTCGAGATATGCTGCCACTGTCCTCCCCCCCCGAGATATGCTGCCACTCTGCCCCCCCCGACTTACCAGAGGAGACTCCCGGGTGTCTTGCGGGGCTGGCGGGGGACATCTACGCAATACGCGTACACAACTTCCGGTGCCGGCACTCAGCTGATGTGCCGGCACCGGAAGTTGTGTACGCGTATTGCGTAGATGTCCCCCGCCGGCCCCGCAAGACACCCGGGAGTCTCCTCTGGTAAGTCTTGGGGGCAGAGGTAAAGCTTAGACAAGCTCCCGTGCCGGCACCCCCCCCCCCGTGGAAAGTGCTGGCAGGGGAGGCTGTCTGAGCGTATCGGGGAGTAGGATGCAGGTCCCCTGCCCCGCTGCAGGGGATCTGTATCCTAACCCTGCCCGGCGCCTGGGACTGCATGTCCTGGGCGTCGGGCGCTAGACCCCGAATATAGGCCGCACCCCCACTTTAAAGACTTAAAGTGGGGGGAAAAAGTGCGGCCTATATTTGAGCCAATACGGTAATTCTGAGGAAGACCAAATGTCTGCTATTTTTATAATCCTGTGTCTATGCCAGATCTTTAGATCAATATCTTTAATCAATAATTGGGATACTTTTAAGGGGGTAAATAGTGTCCATGAGTCTTTTGATGCTGAATTTCTCTTATATTTAAATATATTATCCAAAATGTTTGTAATAATTTGGTTGGATATCTCTAAATCTCTAATAGAAGGTCCAATAGATTAGTCCAATAGAAAAAAAATGGGTCTAAGTTGTGACATTTCCATCTCTCATAGTTGTACCAACCTAAGTCTGAATCTCGTTTAGCGTCCCATGCCAAAAAATGACCAAACATACATATTTTATATAAATTGCGTAAATTAGGATAGTTAAGCCCACCCTGAGAAAGGCCTTTATTTAATATGGAGCGTGGGATTCTGAATTTCTTGCCCATCCAAACATATGAGGAAAAACTTGTTTTAAATTGATTTAAAATCTTTATTGGGACTGGAAGCGTAATAGTTCTAAACAAATAAATCAATTTCGGGAGAACATATGCTCTATGGTATTTAATCTACTGGATCATGAGATTTCGTGTCATTTCGATTCTATAAATTGAGTTTTCAAAGAATCAAGCAAATATATGTTATTCATGTTTATTATATCTTTAAGGTTTCGGTAGATTTTGATACCTAGATATTCAATACAATTATGTTCCCAAGAAAATGCAACCCTGGCTTGCATAGCCTCTATGCGAGGGTTATCCATATTGAAGTCTATGACCAGTGTTTTATCTAAATTTAGTTTATATTTGGAATATAGTCTATTTCGTTATAAAATTTCAGGATCCGAAATTTCAGGTGTAGCTAGCGTTAGAAGAATATTGTATGCCCCACAAAATTTAAAAATAATTATTTAGTTTGATTTTTTTATTTTTACCTGCTTTAATATATTAAAACTTAATACATTTTAGGGATGCCCAAAGTAAAACAGTGAATATTATAGGTTTTTTGTTTATCCCATATTAAATTGTTTCTGACCTTTCCTATGACCTTGCTGTGTAGGGTAATATCTATGCATATAAAACACACATAACTAACATAATTACAAATTCATTACCCTCCTTAGCGAGGAAAGGTTTAATGGTGAGGTGGGAGCTTTGGGATGCTTGCTTTAGAGGATATTACAATTTAAGGTTTGGGCCATGGGCTTGAGCACAAGTGGTCACATTTAAAATGGGTTATCAAGCAGTCTTTGAGCCATACTTCTGTTTTTGGACTCCATCTGGCATACTAGGAGAAGAACCAAGGCGACATTAGGCATGTGATTGCATAGTTCATCTAATCCCCCAGTGCACAATGGTTGGCTTTTAGAATGGTAGGTCATGGGGCAGTCCCCATTTGTTTTGTGGGGACATCTCCTGCCATCTCAATCAGTGTTTTGTTTATTAATCTCAGAGTTTATGGAAAGTTGTTCTGTGTCTCTGATGAAGGTTAATTAGGGATAGTTAACATGCAGTGGCGACTCTAGAAACAATATATAGGGGGGGGCACACAAGATACCACAGTCAAACTGGGGGGGCATTAATAATTTCCACCATTAAATCATACCACTGAAAAAACACACATATATATATATATATATATTGCCAAAAGTAATGTGCTATGGAATGATACTTTTGTTATTGGACAATACAATACTTGATCATTCAACATGGGAAGCCTGAAGCCACAATTTAGTAAGACTAATCCTTGAAATCCTTTAAACAACACAATACCTTAACTTTTGCACTAAATGATTTCAGGGCCTAATATTAGATCCTGCTGCTGATATATATATATATATTAGCCCCTGGTGGCAACTGCCCCAGTTGCCAATATATATATTAATATTAGTCCCTGCTGCCGATAGCAGGTATAGATCAACACATTAACACACAAACCCAGCTTTGCATGTATAGATCAATTGAAATTCACTTGTGATCTCAGCACTGAAGGTATATATCAAAAAAACAGAATCAGACATACAAATCCTGTATTTGCAGGTATACAATAATAATATATGAAATGTAGCACTGCAGGTATAGATAAAATAAATACATGGAAGCAGCATTGCAGGTATTAATCAACTGAACAAGACATACAAATCCTGTATTTGCAGGTATACATAAATAATGTATGGAAACATAGCATAGCAGATATGGATCTACAGAAGAACACACAAATCAAGCTTTGCCGGTACAGATCAATTGGAATTCACATAAAAACACGGCATTAAAGGTATATTTAAAACCCCCTAAATTACAGGGATAGATCACAGGTTGCACACCCAGATAACACACATAAGAGACACATTCAGACAATTCATCCACATATTAACTCATGCTTTCCCTCATTCAGACAATTCATCCACATATTAACTCATGCTCTCCCTCATTCAGACAATTCAGCCACATATTAACTCATGCTCGCCCTCATTCAGACAATTCAGCCACATATTAACTCATGCTCTCCCTCATTCAGACAATTCATCCATTTTAAGAAACTACACCCCTTGGAGCTTCAAATGAGGGCTAAATGTATTTCTAGGACAAAAGTTGAGTGCACAAATAATGATGGAATGTGTCGCTTTGGCTAGAAAATATGTTTTTTCTAACCATAGCGACATGTTCATTTGTGTCTTGCTCACTCCAGGTTTGTACTAGAAACACATGCAGCCCCTCATTTGATGCACCAAGGGATGTCGTTTTTGCAAATGTGTACTTTTTGGGCCATAATTTAACTTCCTACGTGAGCAGTAATGCCACGTCAAGGCTTCAACCCTAATTACTGACCATTCACACGCCTTTCATATCTCCATTCACTCGCAGAAGCACACACCGTACTTTAAATACATTCACTCACAGAAGCACA
The DNA here is from genome assembly GCA_023333645.1 of Sceloporus occidentalis. Lineage (NCBI taxonomy): Eukaryota > Metazoa > Chordata > Lepidosauria > Squamata > Phrynosomatidae > Sceloporus > Sceloporus occidentalis. The sequence goes on along the minus strand of JALMGF010000233.1, from coordinate 100,328 downwards.
CCATTCTTTCCCCTTACAATCCCAAAGAAATGATGGTAAAGTGAGAATTTTTACTGCAAAAATAAGTTTTGCAGTAAAAATGCAAGGAGCTCCAGGGATGATATGGTTACTCACGTACCGCACAGGCTAAATGGCTGATTTTAATAATATTTGCAGTTCATCAGGATTTCAAAAATTGCCTCCCTCTACCGTTGGCTAAATTTAACCCCATGATCAAAGGGATCATAGGATTAAAAATTAGTATCGGCCATTTTTAAAAAGGGAATGTGACTTTTTATAGCTATATGATCGCTGTGGTAACATTGGCTACCACAGTGATCATTTAGCTAGAATACTTAAAGTAGTGTTTAAATAATTTAATTTGGGGGTCTCTAGGCAATTTTGATCTTTTTTTATCTGCCTTTAGAGACCCCCAAATAATTTTTTTTACATTTTTATTTTTTTAACTTAATATTTTTTATTATTTTACAATCCATATACCGATGGAAAGGTGAGGCGATTACCTTTCCAACGGTATATGTTGGGGGTATGTAGCATGCCCCCATACCTCTTTAACTTACAATTGTCAGTTGTTAATAAAGTTGCGCAGTGACGTCATCGCGTTATTGCGCGAGACGTCACCGGGCAGATCGGGTGGCCCCGGTGATGCCCTTCAGTTTGAGGGGCAGATCGCCGGGGTAGGTGGTGATGGAGGTCCACAGACCTCCATCAAGGTAAGGTAGTGCTAGTGACGGCATGGTGCCGTCGTTAGCACCTGACTGGGACTGCTAGCGACGGCACCATGCCGTCGTTAGCAGTCAAGGGGTTAAAGTCCCATTGCGGGACTCTCCTGGGTGGGTACAAATTCGGCGGGGGGGCAACAGGGGGGGCAAGGAATAACCTAGGGGGGCAATTGCCCCCCCTTGCCCCCCTGTAGTGACGCCACTGTTAACATGACCTGTTTAGTCCTTGCAATGAAAGTTCACTGGTGATTGCCCATTCATAATGCATAATAAACTTGGTGAATTTAAAATGCTTATTCTTGCTTTAGTGAATAAACCTACTGCCTGTGAAACTCTGATAACCTATATTGTTACTAAAATGTTATTCGCTCTAATGTCTGAGTGGTATTAAACTTTAGCTGTCAGTTTAAAAATGAATGAGCAAACCTTGAGAGTTCAAACTTTTTTATAATCTTGTTGTAAATGTGTCTTGTTCATTTTAAATAAATAATTACAGCAGTTGACCTTTTCTTGTGATCTGCAATCTGCAGGGATTGCTAGCTGTTGCTGTTACACAATGGCTGCTGTTTATTAAAGATGTCGTTCCACTGAGGCAAAATATTAAATGCACTCCCTAATATAGTAAGAATACTAACCTCTGAAAGATTCATCACATAAAACAATATACTGTATGTTCTTTCTGTTTCTTTGGCAACAAAAGTGCCACAAAAATGACAAGTGTTCCTGGTAAAAATTATGATTGAGCAAACGTTTTACTTGATGAAAGAATTATATCTTTACTGTACTGTTCCTTTGTGCTTTTATGCAGATTCTAAAATAAAAATAAAAAAATAACTATTTCTCAGATTTTGGGTATTCAACGGTACTAGGAATAATGTTTCTAATGATGTATTTAGTTATAATAGGTTTGAATGCAACATAGCATATGGAAAAGCTTTTTTAAACTAGACTTTTTCAATTATCGTTATTCAAGAATTTCTGATAAGATAAAAGCATGGGTATAGAATGTGAAGTTCTATTTTAGCCATAAGCATTAGAAATTCCTGTAATTATTTTTTTTTTCACGTAAACATAATGTATATCTACAAAATAAGTCACGCTCACATTGATATTTTATTATACTTCTTTAATTCTTCATTTAGTCCTCAATTTGTATGGTGTTTTCTACTAATTGTACCTAAAATGTGTTTGTTATGGGTTTCCAGTGATGAAACGCCAAATTAGTAATAAGAAGGACCTTATATGTGTTTTTATTTTAGCCAGATCAATGTTCTGCTCAATACATAATGTCTAAAGGATGTGAAAGGGAAAGTGGTAAAGGTGGGTCAGGAATTTAGCCTGGTAGACAAATTATGATGGATAATTTTAAACATATAGAATATGCAACGTTGACATAACATAACATAACATTGTTAGCTTTCCAGGATGTTCCTGGCAGCATTTTATACAATTTGCTTACACTGAAATAATAATAATAATAATAATGTAATTCTGCAGGTATTTGTCAAATTCACCATTTACTGTACAGTATACCCAATGTCCTATGTAAACCATCCTTGTTAATAATTGCTACAGAGGGTCAAGTTTTAAATTGCTGCTGTAATAGGTGTGTGAATGAATATATTCTATAATATTTTATAAACACATATCTTCTATTGTGTGTCAGATTGAGTCTGAATAAGTTTATGTTATAGAGTGAATTAATTGGGGAGGGGGGGCAGGAAAGGGGGGCACTTGGCTTTACTTGCCCCCTCTGTGAATCCCCACTTGAGAAAGTCTTACGTTTCAGCCCAGTACTGTTCCCAAAGGCAAACAAATTACAGCTCACTTGTGTAATGGCACAAGGGAGCCATAATTAGAGACTATCCCAAGTGGTGATTCCCTTAAAGGGCAGGCTATTTAAAGACTGTAAATTCTACAGCTAGTTTGTGCATTATTATGAGAATTATTGTAATTCCTTACAGACTCAGTCTGCACTTGTTTGCCGCATATTGTTTACAGACATATTATCACAGGTTATCCGATTTTCTGTGTTGTCCTTGACTTACTCCTTTAAGATTGTGCAAAGAATATGTTCCCAGATAGAACACAATGCCTGTACAGTACATTTTAGTACAACTTATTCTGATCAATGCAATCAAAGAAAACCTTTACAATTTCAAGTCTGTTGCTTTGTGTATCGTATTTTAGACGTTTGAAAATAATTGGCTGAGTGTAAATAAGTGTCCCAATGTTCTCTTACAAACCTCATGAAAAAAAACCTTGGCAATCAGGTATCCTGAATCATCAAGAAACTGGAAAGCACTCTCACAGTTTTGGCTTCCCGTGCTATAATCTTTAAGAATAAATAGGGATTATTTATTGCATTAAATAATTATGCTAAGTATGAACAAAAGGTTCGGAAAAAAATTATATTATTTTTTTCAGTATTAGCTTTTAATAAGCATCTTGTGTATACCTTCTGATTATTAATTGCTTATATTCATATTTATGTTCCAATTACCCTCACTCCGGCTCTAACACAAACTTGTTCCTAATTAAATTTATCAACAAACACAAAGTCCTGAACAAACAGTCCTTAAAATGCTAATTTCCCTCATTTGTAATTAGCAGCTTAGTATTGTATTTATATTTTTGTTAATGTCTTGAAGGAATAGATATTAAAGTCCACAGCCAGTGGAAACACGTTATTGTATTGGCCGTTGTTTTTCTTAAACTAGAAATAATATGAAAAAAAATGTCTTAATTAAAAACGTTTGAATTCATCTTTCCAAAAAGGTTAACATATGTTCAGACCAGGCGAAGGCTGGCAGCCCCGTGAGGCAGTTGAGTAATAAGGTAGCCCATCTGACAGGTTACAGATGGGCTTACAGAAAGACAGTGTCGTACAGGTATTATGTTATGTGGGCAAAATACCTGTGATGTCATAGCTTATCCCATGTAATTTGAATTAGGATTTGCATGCACAGTAGGGATATGCCTCATGATGTCCTTGCATGGTATTGAGTTAGGTAGATATTTTACCCTAGTATCTAATTGGGCTGGCCCCCTTGAGCACTCCCTGTTCCTTATGTACCGGATAAGTATTTATGCAGGTGCATGCACAGCAACACAGTGCTTCTGACAGACAGACTGTCAAGAGGCTGTCACTGAGTGGATAAGAGAGCTGCATTTCTTACCCCCTCCTATATCTTTATATTTGTTAACTCTCTCCTTTGCAACCAGATTGTTTGTCACTTTACATGTCATATTTCTTATTTCGAACTCCCATCTTTTTAATTTATTTTCTTTCTATATTCAGCTACTCTCTCTTTTTGTAAAACCTTTAAGGATTGATGCCGCATATGCCATATACAGAATATATGTATAGCTTTGCGCATCTTTCTAGAACGTAGTGAGGTGTTTTAACACTGGGGGGTATGGGGTTATATATACCACACAAACTATTGAATACTCTGACTTGCTAAAAATCAGATGAATGCATGCATTTTATAAAGGACTTCAGAACTGTTAGACTCAAGTATGGTGGTTAAATTCTTCTTAACCATTTGCATGGAATTTCGGGATTGAATTTTAGACGTGGTCAACAATATTGTCCAGTGCATATAACCACATGCACTTGTGGTTAGTTCATAAATCATCCCCATTGTTTGCATTTAAATCTGAAATTAATTTTATACATAATTTCACTGTGGGGTATATTCAGTAATCTGGATATATACAGAAAATGTTTAGGACACAAAGATTTCATCTCACTAACTTCATTATGAGTAGTGCGTGGCTGAAGACAAAGAGCTTTTACAGCAGGCTGAGATGGTCCTGAATAAGAGAAAATAAATTGTGGAAATAAAAATGATTCTTTTTGGTATGTTTAACCTCTAATTCACTCTTCTGTGTGAATAGCACATTCTAGGTGAAAAGAACATTTAAAAGGAGAGGTCAAAAATTAGAAACGAGAAAAGAAATTAGGTATTTTTAGAACAGTTTGAAAAGTTGTCTCATCACCACGGTAACCAACGTAATAGGCTGCAGGAACTTTCTTTTGATACTTATGGTTTTAAAAAGTCTTTTCAAACTTTGATATATATGCACAATTTATACAAGACCATCAATATCCTATAAGGAAGTGTATGATAAAAAGTAGGAATAAAACTTTAGTGGTGTTGATATGGTATGTAGGGACATTTTTTACAGATATCATGCAGATTATATTCAGGAAATTGTGCTTTTATATTATTGCATTTTGAAACTTTTTTTGTGGGTTATAGTTTGTGTAAGGATATGGCTTCTACATGGGGTCAAAATAATCAAAACTGATATAGCCATATTGGTCCAAAAGAAGTCTAAGACCTTTAGTCTTTAGTCAAACGTAATACCTTCTATTGGTCCAAGAAAACAATATACAATCTTATGAGTTTTCGGGTCCTCAGATGACATTTTAGGAATTAACATCTGAGACCCCACGGTAGATTTCATTTTTTTATAAATAATCTTCAAGGAGCTTTTTTTAATCTTATATTTTGCTAAATATAAATATATAGTACTGGGCAAACATTTAAGGTAGGTGTGCAAAATGCTGTAAACTAAGAATGCTTTAAAAAATAGACATGTTGAAAGTTTTTTTTTTTTATTATTCAACAAATGGTCAGAAGTGGTTTTTATGGAAGACCCGCGGCCAAAAAGCCATACCTCGGATGTGGTAACAAGGCCAAGTGACTTAACTTTTTGTGAAAGCACAGGAACTGGGGTCCAGAAAAATAGCAGGCAGTGTTCTTGACTGATGAGTCAAAATTTGAAATATTTGGATGTAGAAGAAGGAACTTTTTTTGCCGAAGGGCTGGAGAGTGGTACAAGGATTAGTGTTTGCAGGCAACAGTGACGCATGGTAGAGGCACCTTGAATGTTTAGGTCTGAATTCCCGCAAATGGATTTGGTCAAAATTTATGGTCTCTTTAATGCTAAGAGGTACAGGCAGATACTTATCCATCATGCAATACCATCAGGGAGGCATTTGATTGGCCCCAAATGTATAGTGCAGCATGACAACAACCCCAGTCACAAAGCCAAAGATATAAAGAATTAGACTTATGCATTCATACAAATTTTAACTTGCCAATTTAGTTAATTCCCATGAATGTCTAAAAATGAGGGACCCAACAGAGAGAGTTACTTACCCTTGGAAAACCATGCTTAGGTTCTGCATTCATTGGTGTAGTGGCCCTTATTACCGCAATACAAACATACATCAAGAGTCCTGCTGCATTCTTTTTTAGCTACAGATAAAGGGCCTCTGATTAGTGTGTCCTTAGGGGTTGGTTTGACCAGTGGTCGCATAGTAGACCAGGTGAACAAAGGAGTCGTTTGACGTTCGGCCTCTTTCACAAAGTCTCCTGTCTATTTGAATAGACAAAAGAAGATGATGAAAACCAGTGTGAAAGAAGGTATATATAGAGAAAATAAATATACTTTCCTATGTGTCGCTGAACCGGATACTCAGCTGCAACCAGGTGTGAAAAGTCAGAACAAAAAAAACGCTAGGGGGCGCTCGTGTATACCGGTCAAAACATAAAAACAGAAAGAAACAATAATAGTGTAATGTTGTGTGCAGATGGTGACACTGTGTGTCAATGCTATGCACTCACAATGTATATGTGTAATCAAGCTTCATAACCATCAAATCCTCTGGGTGGACGTATAGCAGGTATATGCAAGGAAGCAGAAAAAACGAACAGGGACCACAATGGTGCAGAATCACACAGTAGTCTTTGTACGCAAAAGTGAAAACACACTTACACTTTTCATGAAGATACAGTGCCTATATGTGTTTGGCTTGTTCTCCTCTGCTTGTCTCCAAAATCTCCGGGTCTGTACCAGTATTCCACTGGTATGTATGTCAGTACCCAGTGGGTAGATAGGATTCAATCCACAATGCAGTAAGATAAAATACTATTTATTAAGGCTAATGCCAAATTTAAAAGCAAAAATCTACAAAGGGATATATTAAAAGGCAAAATAAATATGTCCTTAAAAAGAGCTCTCTAAAGTCCTTTTTTTTTTTTTTATTTGAATAGACAGCCTGGCAAATTCATCTAGGGAATTCAGTATATTGGTACGGGCTAATTCATCTCTAATGGATTCCGACACACCAAAACGGAACTGGTCATGTAGTGCCGATTCTTTCCAAGTAGTCTCCATGGACACTCGCCTGAATTCCACTATATAGTCCATGGCTTGATGGAAGAAAACCCATGTTTCTAGTACTGGGCTGTTGCTATGAAGCAGTGGTGATCCCAGAGCTGGGGTTCTTCAGACAATAGGGATATGACTGTATGGATCTTGATATAGTTCGAGGTGTAAGTTTTTGGTTTGAGGTTGAACCTGATCTGGCAAGAGGTCACAAATGTGTTATACGTCTTGCAGTCACCTGAGTACTTTTCTGGCATGGGTATCAGTGGTTCAGAGGCGACTGCTCCCTGAAGTACCACAGGCTCTGGTAGCATAGGTGGTTCTGGGAGCTGTTCACCATGTACATTAGGATTGCCTTGCAGGTGGTGCATTTGTTGCCGTAGCTGATTCTGCCCTGCTTGGACATCTTGCAATGACTGGCTAAAATCCGTTGTGTGAGTGTGGCAACTGCTTCAGCCAGTCCTGGAGGTTCCATGAGGGCTTGGATGTTATATTACGTTTGGATCAGATGAGGAACCCAGTATGCAGGGATAGTGATAACAGTCTCAAAAAACCAGTAACAAAGTCCAAACAGTGGTCAGGCAAGCCGGGTCAGGAGAAGAGAAATCAGCGTAGTCAGGATCAGGCATATATCAGCAACGGTACTCAAAAATAGAATGGTCAGGCAAGCCGGTCAGGAGAAGAGAAATCAGCGTAGTCAGGATCAGGCACTAGATCTTCCACTAGAAACACAGTAACATAGAAAGCTCAGTCGTTAAAACAACCGTGCACTGAATGAAAGCCAGTGCTCGGCTTTTAAACTTGCCGTGCCTCTAAGCCACACCCCCAACTATGATGATGTACAGGGCGCGTTCCATCGCCTCCACAGGGGTATGGCAGAAGAAGGGGGGACAGTAGCGAAGGGGCTATGTCACGAGGTGAATGGCTGTGCTGTGGACCGTGACAAATGCCCATCATACAATATGCCAAAGAGATGAAGTCCTGTTACATAAGAACATCAAATGCAAACTTGCAAATTTGTGAATTATAGAAAATGATCAACAGAAGGAAAGCTGTTATAAAGCAACTGTTAAAAGCCATATACCATTTGGCAGTAGGGCATGAGCTCTGCTGTTCTGCTACTTCTGTATGTCACTCATTATCGTCTTTTACTGCATTTTTATCTGTTTAATGCATAATGAAGCTATTCCGTGTGTAGGTGGATGTCACAAATAAGGCAAATATACTGTATATATAAATCCACAAATAAATGCACTCAGATCTTTTCATAGATTCTTTGCAAATAAAATAACTTTTGAATATGATAAATTCAAATATTTCATTGATAAATTCAAATTTCCACCTGCAGAGCACACCAAAAGAGCAGGTACATGTCATTTAATATTTTGCAATATATAAAGTAAAAAATGAGGCCACCGTTCATCAACAAACAGTAATTTCACAATCGTTTATACACGTCTCTGTATGATTGCTGCAGAGTAGAAGGGGTAACATCATATTGAGCTAAAAATGAGTCACATCTGTTCCATGTCTGTTCCGCTAGCATTGGGCTAAAAGCAAGATATTTAACTTTTTGCACATAACCAACAAGTCTGTGGGTGGCATTAAACTAAAAAAGTATTTATGCTTCAATAAGCATAATTGTATTTTCTTAGGAATTGTTTACTGTTTTAATACATATTTTTATTAACCAGGTTGATTCTGATGGTACTGTTACAGCTGAAGAACAGATATATCTTCTTTTGGAAGCTAAAATACAGTGTGAACTTAACATCTCAGGCCAGCTGCAGGAAGATGGTGAAGTATTACTATTACTAAGTTTGTGTTTTAGAACTTTATGTTAATTAATGGTGCATTACTCATCATGTCTCCCAAGTGTCCCATTTCGTGCAAGATCGTCTCGATTTTGCCACTGTGACCCACTGTCCCACCGACAGATAGTAAGTACAAATGAAAAAAGCTCCAAGTGACCTGGCAAAGAGTGATTACAATTAATATAGTCCCTATTTTAGCAATGTGAATATACTAGAACATTATAGACTATGCCTTATTTGATTATTGTACAATAAATGCATTCACAGCTTGCTTTTGAATTGAACAATTGTATATAAAGACGCAAAATAATTCTACAAAAAAAATACATGATTGCTTTGGCCTTTTAGTTTGTCTTATAATAAAGTACATGTTAAATTATTACCATAGACACCCATTAACTGTCATCTGTCATTTGTTTAAATTATTCATGTCATTTAGTTCTATAGTTAAATTAATATAATTTGTAATTAGTAAAAGATAACATATTTAACAAAACAATTATTTTGATATATCTGTTCTGTAAAGCAGACATTTTTATGCTTTAGGTTAAACATATTCATCACAAATAAATATCATAAGTCAAAAGAACACATTTGTAGGTGTTTTTATCATTACTTCTCGGAACCTATATTGTATTTGCCATTGCTGAATGCTAAATCTATTTTTTTTTTAATAACACTCTATGCCCAAAATATGTTTAAGACATTTAGGTTGTATATGTTTAATGTTTGTTTCATTTATCATAATTAAATGTTTAAATGTCAGATTGTATCATAAAATGTTCATCAGTCATCTTGCTAACTCCCCGATGTATACATCCATATTTGTTTAGTCATGTAATTGATGTATAAATAGTGCACACGGTTTAAAATTGTGAGCACCGGTTTGTGCATGTGGCTGGACCTCTTGTACTTTTACCTCCTGGGTTACTGTCTCCCCTTAACGACATTTTCATTAGATTTTCCTCGCATACCATTCTGATACCACAAAGCTTCTTTTATTACCAGCCATGTAAGTGCTTTAGCTGTATAGTTGAAATCTAGTCAAAAATATATGTATATAACTTTGAGGTAAAGAGGTAATAAAGGTGTCAAAATATTGTATTTAAGTATTTCATAAACAGCAACTTTAGAGAGCAGGTCATAGCATAAAACAAAAAGGCAAAAGTCTACCATAAAACACAACCACCCCTTTAGGCCCAAAGTCCTCCTTTCTGCCCTGATGACCCTCTGTTCTAGGAGCTCAAAACGTTTGCTGAGTATGAGTGTATCACAGTGTTCTTACAGGCATAAAGTCTCAATCCTAAATAGCAGAAAATATGTTTATTAATCAAATTGTGTTACTAAAATGCATTATTTTTCTAAATGTCTTTAGCGATCACATAAATAGCTAATAGGTCAGAGTGACCATCGACTAAGATATGCCTTAACCTGCTGTGCGCACCTCCTAAAACCAGTGTCCCTTTTCAGCAACTTTAAACATTGGGATATATTGCCCATTTAAGGGTGAGAATAGGTATCTGCTGTTTTAATATTTTACGGGAAGTTCAATTACCTACTGTATGATGACATCACAGCTAACGCAATCTCTGTACTTTTTGACAAGCAGCTAGAAAAACACTGAACACTTTCTGCCTCTTACTGTCTTTCCAGGGAGATCAGTAATGTAAAGCAGCCTGTGGAGAGACTGAGATATACATGATTAGTGTAAAAGAAAATATGATAGAAGGGGGGAGGTATTTACTAAAGAGTAAGAGGAAACTGTTAATTTCTGCTTTATGAAGGACCTGCCCCAAAACGTCTTTTCCTTGTTCATAGTTAATTATTTGTAGGAATCGATTTGGAATTAATATTGGCCCTAGCACTTTAAGATCATCGATAAATTAAGTCTGGAAAAATAATGATCTCTATTTTCTTCAATGGGGTATTTTTTGTTGACATGTTACTTCTTGGGTGGCCCCTCAAGGTAAGTTTAAAACCTTTTTTTGCAGTTTGCATCCTTTATACACCACAGGATGCATTTGACGCATCTTATTGAGGGTATGGTTGGAAGGGGAAAGGCATGGGATGAGTTTATTTGATGTTAACCCCCAACCCACTTGGAATTGAATGGGGGGGGCATGTGCTGAGGTTCATGGTAAATTCAGTTTCAATTATGTAAAATATTTTAATGTCCACCTCTCTCCATTCCACTGGACAATGGATGTGGTTAAGGAAGGTATAAGTAGTATCTCTATGCCCCTAAGCATATAGGTTCGGGGTCCTTGATTATTGTGTTGACCTCTGCTTTGCTTAATAAGATTTATTTTTATAATGCTTATTTTTATTTAAAAGAAAGTAAACATGGAGAGGAAATCATCTTACCTCCTATACAACTTCAAGTTGAGTTCTTATTTATGGGAATAAAAAAAAGCTAGTAAATTGGTCCAACAATGTTTGAATTGATCCAAATTTCCTGCTGAAAACCCACCATTTTTGTCAAATCCTATGAACTCATAGACCACTGCAAGCTTGTTTTCTTTTACAATATGGTATATCTGATAAGGATGCAATGTTCACAGGAATCTAATGATAATGTATATGTTTATATTAGATCAAATCATATGTAGTTACCCATCTCTCTTTGTCTAATGGGTTCAGTATACATAATTTAGCAACCACTGGTATAGAATCTTACCCAATTGCCATTGCTGAAACTAGGTAGGGTACAATGAAAAGTAGACTTATTATTAATGTATATTTGTTTACAAAAGAAAGTTACTACTGTAAAAACTGACTCACACAATCCATCTGTAAATTGGAAAAATATTCCCTAGCCATACAAGCTACAGCCAGTTTATGTAAGTATATAAAAAACACGTTAAGCTTTTATGCATCCAATTCAATTACTAATAATAACACTCAATGCTGCGATAAATACACAATCCCCACAGCATTCTAAAATAGTTTAATATGTATTCTTTTCGACTCATTAACAAAAAGGATTTCCACCAGGGCTTATAATATGGTAGTAATAACAAATAAATAAGAATTGTGTAAGAATTGTATGGGTTATTGTACAGGAGCATTTGAGGAATTATTTTAGCAGTTAAATGGTTTACACCTTGTGTGGATAATTTGTGCATTGATTTATGTAGGTTGCTTAGCAAAATGCTTCAATTCATTAAAATGTTACCAACATACAACTACACGTCCTTCTATAACCTTGAGGAAACAAACAATGCGGAAATGTCAGTTGGCAAGTCAGTTACCATGCTATTAAACAGAAGATCCTTTTGATTTGATATATTATGGAAATTGAGGTAAAATGTCATATTTTCTATGCTTTAATTGAGTGAAAGATATATTTTATGTAGCAGTTGTCAAATCTAGCTAACATGCTTTAAACCTGGTAGCTTTTACCATATTTGCATTCTGATGGGAATCATTGCAAAAAGCAATAATATACAAAATAAATTACATCTCTAGAATAAAGACAGTTGGGATTCTAAAAGCTCACTATAAAGGAACAAAAACTTATGTAGGCCAGTCTTGCTAAGTACAATTATACACAGCATTTTTTAAATTACCATGGGGGGGTAAATCTACAAACCATAATAACTATTACAACGATCAACCCATACTCAAGCTGGCGTTACTACTGCCGTGGATAGACCTAGAATCTTGTACTAGTTTAGGAGGTTTATGGAACATAAACTAGAGTCTTTACCTTACAAATTCTTTTACCTTTTCTCATTTTCCTATTTTTGTATCTTAATAGGAGAAGGAGGTTGTGTACCAGAATGGGATGGATTAGTTTGCTGGCCTAAAGGAACACCAGGAAAAATCCTTGCAGTTGCTTGTCCTCATTATGTGTACGATTTTAATCACAGAGGTATTACATATAACTAAAATTCCATGTGGTTTTTTTTAAAATTTGAATAAGTTGGTTGATATTGATATGCACAATTTACAAGCTGAACATTTCTTTCACAGATAATTAGTTTAATATTTATTATGTTGTTTATATTTTTGTTTAAATGTATGATCAACTTTTGTATTTGTAATATAAAAAGTTCTACATGTTACACTCCAAGATGGACTTACCTTTTTATAAACTAATAGATGCAGTAATATAATTCTACCTATATATATATATATATATATATATATATATATATATATATATATTTAGAAAATAGGGAATAAGGAATGTTTGTTGTCAAATTCCCTTTTAACTTTTGTTGCATATATCTGCTTCCCTGAGATTAACTAATCCCTCAGTACCAGCCTTTTACTAGACAAACATGGAAAAAAACATGTAGCATCCATTAAGCTTCCAGGACCTCATAGGTGTCATCTTCAGATTTTAGATTTTATCTTCCCCTACAACTAACATCTATTAATCCAGCAATACATCAATGCCCATTTTCCTTATTACTGTTGGAAGAAAAACATTTCCAGGACGGTAACTCTGACTTAAAAACAAAAATCAAGTTATAGGTAGTTTTGTTTAATTTTGTATGATAAAAGTTGTGTAGATGGTAGCTCTTCTTTATATGGAGAGATGAGACATGAAGACTTTACTTATTCTTTACATATAAGATATGTATAATATTACATGCAAATTGGATATGATTTATTGCATATGTGTTTTAATAATTAATGATGGCTGAAAATGTAAAATAATTCTAAGCTTAATTTTGTGTTAAATTATTTTCTAGGGCTGGTATTCAGACGATGCAGTCTTAATGGAACATGGGATATCTTACACAGTTTAAACAAGACATACTCCAACTACTCAGAATGTATTCGCTACTTGGAACCTGAAATGAGCCATGGAAAGGTAATGTCAGGCCCCATTCAGGCTGCTGAGCTGCTTCTCTCTAGTTCCCCTGTCTCGCTACAGTTCCCCTGTTTCGCTACAGTTCCCCCTTTGCTGTAATCCATTCCTGGATGGAAGGTGTGCCCCACCCTTTTGTTATGTTGTCTCAGTCTGCAGTCTAAAGGTATGTCCTTCTCTGTTCTGTGTATAGATGTAATGTTTAGTTTCATCTTATTAGCAATTCAGTAAGCAGGGTTTAGCGCTAGGACCCACCGGATATTGGAGTACTTTGTTATAATATAGTCCTATGCTATTCCTGTGTTTATGTGTGTTAGTCTTTTATGTGCCAAATTTTAAAAAATGGTTTTGCAATAGCAATACGGTACTTGTACTTATTGCCCTATAATTTGTAAAAAAAACATAAAAATATTAGGTATTGTAACGCAGGAAAAATGTTAGAATCTATTTGGCAGTTTTTTCATTAGCTTTCGAGAATAAGTAAAATAATAAAAAAATAAAAAAAAAACTTAGCTTTTCACCATATTTTATATTTTGGAATACCAACTTTGGGACCTCTCAGTTGACTAGTATTTCATATATTTGTCGCTCTTATGCAAATAAATTTGTTTGCAAACTAGATCCTCAATTCTTGGTGCTTATATTTCAAGGAGGAAATATAACTATGCATTAACCATAATTAATTACCTTCATCCACAGAGAGAGTTTTTTGAACGACTTTATGTCATGTACACAGTGGGATATTCAATATCCTTCTGTTCCTTGGCAGTAGCTATCTTCGTCATTGGTTATTTCAGGTAAGAACTAACAACTCTTTTCTTATAAAATGAAATATTGTAATAAGAAATACTGCTTACTCCAAGGAAATTACCACGTAATCTTTTCTTTTGCATAAGTATAATTTTATAACCAGGATGTACTGCTATTGAAGAACCAGTGGCTCCCACATATGACTTAATATTTGAGCTGCCTCCTCCTCATAAGATGACAGTCTTAGACTGCTGTTCTACATCTCTGAAGTGTCTATTTTTATGGCAGTCATTTCCATAGCAATTTTTGGAAAATCCCTTCATAGAAGTAAAACATTATTGTGTGTTTACATTGCTGGTATATTGATTGTAATTTGCTCATTAAAGTTATTTTGTGTCTGGGTGACAACTATATAAATAACACTCAGATAGTATCACTAAAGCCATGTAAACTAGTGACTGCCAACCAAATTCTCAGGATAAAATGATCCCTCTCTGACTCGTTAATATGATTAGAAGGTCAATGACCAGGTATGAAGCTTAGTACTAGTCTTCCAATGAAAGAGCACAAATACATGATTAGATCTCACATTTGCAGTAGTGGCTTCTTCAATAATAATTCAGATTTTTTTTGTTCTTGTACTTAAAGCTGTGGAAACATCAGTGTGCCTTAAATGAAACCTAATCTATTTTTTGGTATTTGTGTGTTTTCTGAACAGAGAAGAAAAATTGTTAACCGGTTTGATTGATATTATTCAGGGTCTTTTTTCCCTTCAGGCGTTTACATTGTACCAGAAACTATATCCACATGCATTTGTTTGTATCATTCATGCTACGAGCTGCAAGTATCTTTATTAAGGATAAAGTGGTTCACACACACATTGGAGCAAAAGAACTTGATGCAATGCTAATGGGGGATCTACGAAGTATTATGGTGGCTCCAGTGCTGGACAAATCACAATATGTAAGAGAGGTTTTTTTTCTAAATATATAACAATAGTGTAAATAACTCATTTAGTAAATGTTTTAAAACTATTGATATCAGCACAAATCTATAATGCATACACAGCATGCAAATACATATTGTAATATAACTTGGATTATGTGGCAGATTTTAGTTAAGCATTGGGTTACCTGCATCTTGTGAATCTTCAATTCTTGAGACAGAATGGAAATATTTTGTTGTCTAGATTTTCTTTAGTTATTATCAAAATATGTCTTGTGAGAAACACTCTGGCCCATGCTAAACTCCTGTCCTTGTACAGTACAGAATGATAACCTAAACTATTTCACAGGTGACACTGTTCATGGCATGGATGAGGTGTTGCGAGGTAGGATTAGTGTTGCATGTAGAAAAAAAACAAAGGGAGTTTATGAGGTGCATAATCACTGAGAAATGCTGGTTGGGTTGCAGTGAGATACAAACAACAAAGGACTTATTTGGTTTGTAGATCCCTGAAACAAATGAACATAACCGCATCTTTTACTGTTTGGGCTGAGTATTGTGAGTTGTGGTCAAAAAGATGCCACAATTCTATGTCTACATATAGGGTTGAACATCAGGCATTTACATTTTCTGTACTAAACAGCAATTATATCTTAGAAATTATGGAATAAAGAAATTAACAAACATCTCTCAGAAGAAATAAAAATAGATTCCCTACCGCATATTAGCACAGCTGGCAAACTAATCCAACCATGTCTTTATGGACCTTGCTTTGTATAATGAGGTACAGTCATGCTGGAATAGAAAAGGGCCTTCCCCAAAGTGTTCCCACAACATTGGAAGTATAGCATTGGCCAAAATTTCTTGATATGCCCCCTTCACCATACCAATACATTTTGAAAAATGCTATTATGGGTATATTAATATCGATGCAATTAGAATGTGATGTCAAAAAGTTCCTGATGGTGTAATAGTCAGGTGTCCCAATACTTTTGTCCAAATAATGTATTTTACAAGTCCAAAAGGAGTGTTCGCTTTCAAGGCAAACCACATTTTTTCATGACTAATCTGAACAGGCACCTGGCTTGATTTGATGAATATCTCAGTAACATCAATCTGTTATGTTCTGAATGATTTTTCTTCAGAACATCCTGGAAATTATAATAGGCTGTGCATTTGTATAATTTAATTCTACGTATGCTTTATATTTTTTCTATATACAGATATAGTCAGGTAAAGTAATGCTCGTGTTTCAGGTAATTTCAATTAACAATTTTACTTGCAAGTTATGGATATTTGTACATGTCATTAATTTTATACAGGTTTATTTGAAGCATCACATTTGTTTTGGGTTTTTTTGCCAAGGAGCTCCAAATTACCCCAAGTGCACTAGAAAATTAAGCAGTTATTACAAATGTGGAAGCCCCTTTACTGTTTTGACATTTCTTTTCCTGTGGTTTTGAACATACGTCTTTCATTTGTTTCTGTTTTTCTGCAGGTTGGGTGTAAGATTGCAGTTGTCATGTTCATTTACTTCTTGGCAACAAATTACTATTGGATCCTAGTTGAAGGACTTTACTTACACAGCTTGATTTTTGTGGCCTTCTTTTCAGATACCAAATATTTGTGGGGCTTCACACTCATAGGCTGGGGTAAGCTTTTTATATTTCAAAATATAGATTTGTGACAATAATCAAAATAAAATGCCATGATTCTCTAATTATTACAATACAATCTAAATACAAAGAAGGGTAATATTGTGTGTTTGGTTTTACTTGGAAATGAATGTGTTAAAAACAAGGCAGTGTATTGGAAAGCAATACCTGGTTTTGTCTAAAAAAGTGACTTTTATCTTCACTATGAATATTATTACACCAGATTAAAAAAAACAAACCACTTTATTATTATTTTTGAAACCTTGATATGATGTTGAATATTTCGTATTCAATCTCTGTTCAGACAGTAGAGCATAACTAGGGTCATTATTTCACTATGTACCCACACTATGATAGAGTAATACAAATATAAATCTCTTATTTAAATACTCCAATTTAACAGATAACAGATAAATAGAAAATCGTGCTCTGCATGTTATTCTTGACAGATGGTATTCTGCAATGATTAAATCCCCAGTATATATATATATATATATATATATATATATATATATATATATATTAGACTTGGGTGACGGCCAAGTTTTCGAGTTCGTCTTCGTGAAAAAAAAAAACTTTTGTATTCCACGAATATTCGCCCATTCCAATTTTCTTTTCGGGCAAAATATTCATGTACGTTCTTTGTGTTGTTTTTTTTCTGTTTTTTGATGGGGTTTTTTTTGCAGGGGTTAATACAGGGTTAACAGGATAACAATACAACAGGATAAAAGCAGCATCTTTGGCACCATGATTTTTTAAGGTCTGTAAGAGTGACTCTATTGGTCGCCAGTAGGGGGCTCCTCTGCCATAAATCAATAAAGGACAGCTGCTCATCGTTGGTTAATGCCAGACAAGCCCCCTCCCGGCAACCAATAGAGTCACTCTCACGGACCTTTAACTCATGACACCAAAGCCATTAGTCTCCCCAGGCCAACTTGCTCCAAGGTGTACCTTGCCCTGTGCTTTGCCAGGAGGACTAAAATCTCTATTTTGTCCTCAAAGTTGATGTTAGAAACAGGAAAAATGGACAAGTATAAGGATCTGAGTGACAAGGGCCAAATTGTGGTGGTGGTGGTGGGGTATTCCTGGTCTGCAGTGGTCAGTTCCTAAGAAAAGTGGTCCAAGGAAGGAAAAAAACAGTGAACCAGAAAAAATAATGCTGGTCCTGACAAAAAGGTGTCAGAATACACAGTGCATTGCAGTTTGTTGAATAAATGGGGCTGAGTGCCCATGCAAAAGCACCTACAATGAGCATAAGAACTGGACCAGGGAACAATGGAAGAAGGTGGCCTGGTCTGATGAATCACGTTTTCTTTTACATCACGTGGATGGCCAGATGCATGTGAGTCGCTTACCTGGAGAACGCAAAGCACCGGGATGCATTATGGGAGGAAGGCAAGCCGGCAGAGGCCCTGTGATGCTGTGGGCAATGTTCTGCTGGGAAATCTTGGGTCCTGCTATTCATGTGGATGTCACTTTGACACTTACCACCTTCTTAGGTGTTGTTGCATACCATGTACACCCTTTCATGGACATGGTATTCACTGATGGCATTGGCTATAACGAAGAAATGTGATTGTGTGCTTCCGTAAGTGTTAGAGGAATGCCATGTTAAATGAAACCACACTTATATTGCTCTAAATATATACCTCTAAACATTTCAAAATTTCTTTGTGGTTAGAGGTGTAGCTTTGGGTTTTACCAAGACCACCTTATAGAGGCACTCACTGAAAGTCACCTTGTATTGAAAGTCATTACTGGTGCACCCATGCACAAATAAATTAATGTTACCATAACTTGCCTTGTGTAACACTTGCGCAAATTGGAACTATAAAATGACTCTTAAAGACCAATGATCATCATAGCTGTATATATATATATAATGCCTGTAAGGTCCTGACTTGTTCAGGCTTCTGATGTTGTATGTACTAGTTTTTAGGATCACAAAGGTGTTGTATTTCATATAACTCAGGGCATAAAGAATTTCTAGTGATATTCTCCAGGCTGTTTTAAAAGACAAAACAATTGTCCGGTAGCTATTTTTATTTATATTTTGTAGAAAATAACATTACATGAACAACATAGCAATTATTTTCTTAGCAAGAACATCAACATTAATGTTATATTCAATATATTTGGGGATAGCGCTATGTGAATAGCATTGTATTTTATATAGTGTTTTCATACACCAAGTATTTTAGGCACATTTTTAAAACATGGCTGTCAAAAGGCTTATAAATATACAAGGAATGTTTGTTAGAATAATTTCTATATATCTCCCAATGGATTTTTGTAGGCACATTTGCAGTAAACAAATAATGCAAAAAACCTTCTGAGCCTTTCAAAAAGTGATGTCTTTCAAATTATAAATAAATAAATGCTGTTTGCGTAATAATAATGCAACAATCCAGTAGAAGAGTATATATATATATTATTTGTTTGACAGGTCTTCTTATTAGAGGCACAAAAAAGAAGCATACAAATATCCTGACAAATTTTAGAGTTGTGTGTTTTTTTATTATCTTGATTGTGATATATGGCCTTATTTTATTTATCTGCTTTTTGTTTGTTATATAAAAACATTATATTTGATAGATAGTAACTAACAACAGCATTTTAAACACAATTTTACATTTGATACTTAATTTAATCATAACCAAAACATTGCCTTTAGTTTCAGATTTCTTTTTTAAAATAAAATGAAAGAAATCTAGACAACCTGCTCAAGTTTATGTCACAGATTAGTTTGGTTAGTCAATATAAAATTGTAAGACTTTTTTCTGCTGAACGATATATAGTTGTCAGAAACATAGAATTTAAGG
The DNA here is from genome assembly GCA_023333645.1 of Sceloporus occidentalis. Taxonomy (NCBI): domain Eukaryota; kingdom Metazoa; phylum Chordata; class Lepidosauria; order Squamata; family Phrynosomatidae; genus Sceloporus; species Sceloporus occidentalis. Next base: position 80,612 of record JALMGF010000233.1, on the reverse strand, counting down.
GCAGGTAAGAACAATTCAACCCATCTAGTCCAACCATTTCTTCCTGTTCTAGAAACCTCAAACATTGCTTGGTCTATGGTCTTGTGTTATATTTAGGATATTCCTAAACCTATTCCATATACCGTATTTGCTCGATTATAAGACGACCCCCCAAAATCTGAATATTAATTTAGGAAAAAAGAAAAAGCCTGAATACAAGACGACCCTATAGGGAAAAAGTTTTACTAGTAAATGTTAATTCATGTAAACTATTTTTTTTTAATAAAAGCTATGATTGAGAAAAATATTTTTTTTGTATTTCTTTTTATTTTCCAACCTGCCCCCCAGTTATGCACATATACCCCCAAGCTTGCCACTCTGCCCCAGAAATGCCTTATACCCCCTATATGCCACTGTGCCCCATGATATGCCTTTTAACCCCTTATGTGCCACTCCGCCTCCAGAAATGCCTTATACCCCTAAATGCCACTCTGGGGGATTAAAAGGCATATTATGGGGCAGAGTGGCATATAGGGAGGTTTAAGGCATTTCAGGAGGCAGAGTGGCGTATAGAGGGTTAAAAGGCATTTCTGGAGGCAGGGTGACATTAAGGGGCTTAAAAGGCATTTCATAGAGCACTCTGCTACAGAAATGCCTTATGCCCCCCATTTAGCACTCCCCCCCCCAAACTTACCGGTGCTTCTGACTCCGAGTCTGGGCAGCGGGTAGACGTCGAAGCGATTCGCGTAGGCAGCTTCCGCTGCAGCTGGAAGGAGGTGCGGTTAGCAGCGGGGGTTGTCTGCGTCCATCGCTCATACACCTTCCGGCTGTCCGAGAGAATTCCCTGCACCGGTGCGGGGAACTCTCCTCTCTGACAGCCGGGGAAGGTCTGCGCGATGGACGCAGACAACCCCCGCTGCTAACCGCACCTCTTTCCAGCTGCAGCAGAAGTTGCCTATGCGAATCGCGTAGACGTCTACCCGCTGCCCCGACTACACACTAGGGATTCGGAGTCAGAAGCACCGATAAGTTTGGGGGGGAGGGAGTGTTAAATGGGGGACATAAGACAGGAGGATCCAGGTCCCCTGCAGCACTGCGGGGGATCTGGATCTTAGTCTCATAGTCAGACCTATATTTGAGGTCTGATTATAAGACGACTCGATTATAAGACGAGGGGTATTTTTCAGAGCATGTGCTCTGGAAAAAACCTTATCTTATAATCGAGCAAATACGGTATACTGTATTTCTTCATTGTATTAACCTCTACCACTTTAATTGATTGCAGCATATTTAATGTTCTTGTCACTAAGGTTTGGTTATCTGAAAGTTTTCAGGTGATCCAAGTGGCTAGTGGTTTTCCTTTTTCTAATATGCGACTTGATATGGGAAGTGTTAAATTTGGTGAACTGCCTTATCGTTTAGGGTCATACACTATACTTGGAATGAAGGATTTCTGGTGCTGCCAACTGCATTTAAGTCTTCAAAATTAGTACATACACTAGATGTACAATCTCAGAACAAGAGCTTGATTAGCTACATGAGGTAAGGCTGAGGAGTCATCACTAGAAATACGTTTCTAAGGTGAACAATGTTTGCATTAGCGGAGCAAGAGTGAAGAAGATTGTTGTGCCTCTAAAAAAAAAAAAAAGAATAAGACTTTTTTAGAATATACAATTCAGCTTGGGACAACAATACAAAGATGTAATTTGGTTAAGCCATAAAAAGTAATAAAAGGGACGGGGTATTTTGATTAATGATAGCATTCAGCCGCTATTTTTTACTCTAGAAAATAGGTTACTGCTAGACTTGGGCGCCAGCAAAGTCTTTGTGTCCATCTTTATGTTCGCCTTTGGGGAAAAAAAAGTAGTTGTTAGTAGTTGTTTTTCTCTTTGCTTTCTGTCGGTTCCCCCTACCGGAAACCAATAGAGTGGCTCTTACAGACTTTTAAATCCTGCCACCAAACCTGAGTTTTCCCACTTAGTAATCCCCCACCATGATGAAACCTAGGTGCGAAACGAGCATCGCGTTAGAGTGTAAGGGATTTATTTTTCTCCCTTGTGGATTCCCGTATATTAATACTATGGAAGAAAGATAGGCTAGAGGCAGTGACTTGTATGGGGGGGGGGTTTGAGGAGGATTTTTCTCATTTCCTTCTTCACAAAATTGACATGCACACAAAAGTGTTTTTTTCTTTGTCTTTAGTTTAGTCAGTGCAATTAGAAATATCTTTAAGATGTTGTATGTCATGAATGTCAGTTTTTGTATAACTTATTTGGAAGCAATTTCGATTTGTCCCTTGGTATATTTTAAATATAAAATGTATAATATATTTATTTAATACTTTATCTGCCTTTATAAATAATGTAATATACTATTATCTTTTCAAATGTGTTTGCTTTCCTATTCTGCCTACTGTTTCGAGATTGTAAGTCTTTTTTTCCCTTTTCATTATTTATAATATATATATTCATCATGTAATTATTCCCTGCTGTTATTTGATTGGACACAGTGGCAATACAAACTGTTTGCAAACCCCCTAAGGTTCACAAACTGGCTTCAATAAATGAATTGGCCACGTACACTTCCCAGAAAGATCCAGCCGTTCACACATCAATATTCATGATGTAACAGCTGAATAATTACCAGGAAGCATCAAGACCGTGTGGGTGGGAGTTAGGCCATCTTGATGCACTTACCATCAAATTCTCTTTCATTTAATTAATCAATATATAATCAAATGGAAGACTGGACTACGGATTTAAAAACAGCCCAGGCACTTTAGGGCTAGTGGCCTCCCGGATCCACAAGTTCTGACAACACTTTTTGCAGCGTGCACCTGCATATTTGTTTTAATTTACTTTGCTAATTCTTTACTGTATATATTTTTTACTTTTTACCAAGAGGGTGGTAGATTAATAGAGCAGGCTCTTACCATATGTTGTTGAGACTAATAGATTGAGGATGAGAAAAATGTTTTTTTTTCCGTTGTTTGGAAGGCGCCGGTGTGGAATCAGCTGCATGGGGCAGGCCAATATGCCCATAACTAGATTCCCTGAGCTGTCTAGTTTTTGGAAATATATAGTTATATACCGTGTCTCAAATGAGACCTGGACCCAACAAACTGATCTTGCAGAATTCAGTGTTTTAAAACTGTAATGTGCATGTTCCAATTTTTTACCTGCAGTGCCGAAGAGACATGCCCTACCCATGCATATGGGGTATTCCTGAATACAAGCCACAAGTTGTTTTAGTAATTTCACGTAGCCAGGAAAAAATAATGTACTTGTGCTGAACATATAATGTGTGGGAGTGCACTAAATGAGTTAATTGGCAATCAGAGTTTAATAAAGTCATAGCAGAAGCACAAAAACTGTTCTGGTCATTTAGTGCAAACATGGTAAAAAAAAACCTATCCTGAAGATTTCTAAAGTGTGAAATTGTTATATTATGGTTTTCTTTATTATTTGTCTCATGTATTTCTATGAATGTATATTTTACTGGGATTTTATGCTTATAAGAACATGTTCTGTACAAGTGGTAATTTTGTAAATAAATATAATATTGATTCAATTATATATTAAGTGATATTTAAGTATCAAAATCATATAAATTTGGCAACATACAGTATATAATGCTATGTTTCAGTCAAAGTGGTATCTATACATGAAGTTGGTAGAATATTTGATTTTCACTGTGAGCTAAGTATGCATTGCAGGTGCCATATAACTTAGGAAAAGAAACTGAATTTGAAGTACAAGTGCTTATTCTAGGAGTATCTTTTGGATAAGGGCACTCTCTGACTACTACAATAAAACCATTTATTCTTTATACCAGGGTTCTTCAGTTCCAATACACATACCTAGAAACATCTGTGCTCAGGCCACCCGGAGCCTACCCTTGTGGGCTGTGGCCAAGACTACCCAGTGACATCAATCAGCTGTCCTACTGATGTCACTGGGCATTCCCACTGGCGTCAGGGGCATTCCCACTGATGTCAGTGGGTGTTCCATCTCGGTAGATATGTAAGTGTGCTGGTGCCATTTTAACCATCAGTTACAGACTGGTTAGACTCGGAGTGTGGGGCAGTCAATAACAGTTAGCTTGGCAGAGGCTGAGGTTGATGCTCCTTGCTCATCTACCATACTGATTAATTAATAGTTTATTGTACTGTTATGGGGTGGATTGGAGAAGCTTTACAGTTTGCTAATTAACTGTGGCAAAACCTCTAGTTTTTAGCCAACACAAAAAATTTATATTTGTGACAAAATTAGGCATTTGACTGTGCTTGCACACAGTAGATTTTAGTTGATTATTAAATAAATATGCTGTTTCTGAGTAGAGTTTGGCTGATTAAGATTTTATCAAGGAATCATGGCAGAGCCCAGAGGAACCTGTATAGGAGCAAAATAGTCATCAATTTTATCACGTACATAATTACTCTCATAATATTTGCATTATGTGGTGATTAACTGTATCACAGCAATGTGCTTATCATAACCCACCAAGATAAAGTTAAACAGGATAGAAGTCTGTTTTAATTAATGAAAGCGGTGTTTGGAATCATAAGCTCAATTAGATATTTAGTTGAAATGATGAAAGGGCTTTTAACTTTCTATATTTAATTATGGAAACGTATTCATATAACCTTTTGACAAATTCAGGTTTTGGCATTTATCAAATTGGTTAAAGCTTTTTTGATCCTCGCTGTCCCAACCCCAGTTCTCTGACTGTAAGCTACATGGTTTTGTCTTAAAACAATTTTATATGTTGCCTTGCTGTTTTAGCAAGCTTTAATTCATTACCCCTTTGGGTATTCAAGAGTATTGTTGGCGAGTAGATTATTCTAATCATATAATTAAGCCCTTCTCGATGTGAAACTGTAGGAGTCTCCCTTGAGTAACCAATTTTAATTGTGAGCACGTCTTGTGTTAATCCAGACCTATTATCCTACCTGTAAATCTCCCCTAAAATCTTATGTCTAATTAGTTATTGGGCACTTGTTATAGTGAATACGTTTGAGTATATAGTGATAAATATCCCATAGAGACATGTAGAATGGTTATGGGAACAGAAAAGCAGAGAAGTCTGGCATATAACCTGGTCTTATTTTTTTGGTTGCATTTACTTTTGATTAATGGATTTTGCAAAGTCTATAGGACAAAAGCTAAATGGCTGACTGCCATGCAGATGGTAAAAAAAAAATAAGGATCAGCATGCAGAGTACACAGTCACTAGTAAAAGAAAAGATGACTGGCAGCTACATAAGAATAACCCTACTACTGATTTTATCAAGGAATCATGGCAGAAACCTATATAGGAGAAAAATATTCATCAACTTTAACACATACCTAATAACTCTCATAATATTTGCATTATATGGTGATTAACTGTATCACAGCAATATGCTTATCATAACCCATGAAGAAAATGTTAAACAAGACAGAAGTCTGTTTTAATTAATGAAAAATGGTGTTTAGGATCATAATATCAATTAGACATTTAGTTGAAATGATGATTTTTAGCTTTCTATATTTAATTATTGAAAAACACACATACATATATATATATATATATATATATATATATATATATATCCTTTTGATTTAGATGACAAATTCAAGCTTTCGTATTTTTTCTAATTAGTAAAAGAGAATACAAGTAGATAAAAAAGAAGAAAAAATGGCTTTGATATACACAAAGCAGTTGATGTGAATATGGAAAAGCTTTTAAATTCTGTAGACCTAAAGTAAGATATACCAGCATGTTATATAAAATATACACACACACACACACACACACTCTCTCTCTCTCTCTCTCTCGGGATATGCTAAACAGGACATACCAAGACATTTTGTGGAATAGAGATTGTGAGCCAGGCTAAGCATGAACTCTGCTAGACGTCTGAAGGTGTGCTCTAGTATCTGGCACCAAGACGCTACCAGCAGATCCTTTACATCTTTTAACTTTTTTGAGCAATTTGAGCTACAGTAGTTAGTCTGTTGGATTTGACCACACGGGCCCGTCTTTGCCCCCCATGTGTATCAGTGAGCCTTGACTGCCCATCTTATGTCCATGGGGAGGTAGAGAGACCAGCAACCCAAAAGCATTGGTGTAATAGTTAGGTGTACCAACTACCAGAGGCTGGGTTGCTGGTTTAAAGTGCAATGGTTCCTACCATCATGCTTCCAGGGGAGTACTGGCACAGATAGGCAGGTACACCTGAATGACCTCTTTCCCCCCAGTAGCATACTCACTAGCATACACATGTACTCTACATGCGAACACAGAACATACTTATAAAATATACCCACTCTATCACACCTTAGCACCCCTTACAACTTGACCTTAGCTGGACTGGAGCTCTTCCTTCTTGCCGCATGTAACGTGACATTGCAGCACTCCTGCCTCCACGAGAAGTCTGGTCCATAGCTGACCCTGATTTTAGAATTTTGGACTGGCTCAGGGTACAACCTGCCCTGCATGCCATTCCTTATTCCCCCAACTCATGCCTGTAAAATTATTTTGCTGTTTGGGTTGGTGGGACCACACATTACTAACTGAGGTTTCTTTTAGCCACCAGAGAAACATATGTTTGCAACTCTCCCTCTTAAAATACCCAATATCTTAAAATAAAAGTATGGAGCAAATCAGTTAAACCCTTGGTTTTGGTTTTATTTGGTATTCAATGTGCACATAGTTTTATTGCTACAAATATTTTATCGTTATTATAAGCATATCCACTCGTATTAAACATGAAAGCTATTTTTAAAAAGTGAATTATTTCAGAAATTCATATTAAATTGAAACATTTTTACATTAAATAAGCTTGTTACAGATATTACCTTATCATTGAAATGAACACAGAAAAGTGAGAGATTATTCTAGTGAAATCTGTAAGTCTTAGCCTTAGGCATTTCTGCTACAAAGCTTCTTTCACGCTGTTTTACATATGATCACTGCTAGCATAAAATGAATATTTTTAAGTAAAATATATAGGAAAAAACTGCCTAGAAAATATTGTAAGGCCTGTTTTTTGCTCTGTGGGCCCCTGCAGCAAGCCCAACAGATGTCAATATTGTTTCACATTAGGGATGTGTGGTATATAAGGCACACCAGATGTCCTTATCTATAGGGAACAGCCTTGTGATGTCTGTTCCTGGTAAGGTAAGGTAAGGCTGCAAATGGCAGGAAACTTCTAATAGGACCCAGTCCATCAGTGGGACCGCAAATCGTCCAAAAATGAAGATTGTTCCTCCAAGTGTGGTATAAATGAGTTTCCAGCCGTTTGGAGCCATATGTGGTTTTATATTCTATACAACTTTTGGATAGTGCACAATGTGCATTTACTCTTTGTTTTTGTAGTAATTTTTAAAAGAAGATGTTTTTTACATGATTTTGAAACCCATGTGACTTCAGATGTTCAACAATCCTATCCTTTACATAGTTTCCATTAATTTCCCTACTACTGATGTAAGACTTACTGGACTGTAGTTGCCAGACTCCTCCCTACTGCTGTTTTGTGAATAGGCACAACATTCTAAACTGGCTAATTTCAAAGCCCCTGGGACGACTCCCGTTACCAATGATTCATTAAATAAATCTGTTAACGGTTTTGCTAGTACACCACCAAGCTCTTTTAATAGCTTGGGGTGAATCCCATCTGGCTCCATCAACATATTTGTCTTTACCTTAGACAACTGAAGTAGAACCTCTGCCTCCAAAAACTCACATGTATCAAATTACTTTTTTCCTGATGTCCCTTTTCATTACATTTGTTTTAAAGCAGAACACAAATATTCGTTGAAGCAGTCAGCTAGACCTTTATCCTCTTTTCATACTTTACAGATTAGCCTACGAAATGATTCCCATTCATTTGTGTAATTTTCTCTTCTGCTGAAGAATACGAAGCAAAATGAATTATATAAAAATGAAACCACTTTATATTATACAGTGTGGTTAGGTTTTGTCAGTTTTTAGATTATTCTACTATTGTGATTCTTCTGCTGATCATTCACCTAGAGTATGCAGTAAAGTTTATCCAAATATTATTTTTAATGAAATGGAATGCAGATCACTGGTCATAAATTAATCCTGTTTAAGATTTATACTGCAGTGCTGTACTTTAGTTGGGCCTAAGGCAGAGTATTGCTACTGTCAGACCTTAACTTTGCTTTAGCATCTACTCCATATGACATCAAATCAGAGGACTCTGCATCTTATGTACACTTGGCTAGACACAAACCTCCATCATATAACTGGGCTGGATACAAGGCCCAACCAGCTTATCCCGCTTATGCCCGGAGACATCGGGTAAAGTTCTCCTTTTCAGGGTCGCCGTGGAAAACATCTGGGTCGGGGCTGTAGCATGGAGGCACGCCCCTCTCCTCGGCCACTTCTCCTCCTACCACATTAAACCTTTTGGCCTTTGGAGCTAGCCCCAAATCCAATGTCAGCAGACCGACCTCCCACTGATGTCAATAGACCCACTGTCAGGTGGGGGGGTGCGGAGCGTGGCGCAGGCACCACTACACAAAGTCCAGTACGCAGTACAAAGAGGGGCAAATCCAATAGAAGAGTCGGGGTCACGGTCCAAAGGTCAAGGCAGGCAGCAGACAGCATAAACGTGGGACGAAAGCCAAATAGTCAAGATACCAGGGATTCAAAGAATACAGGGAGGTCATACGCTATGAGGAAGCTTAACAAAGAAGCATTGGTGCAGAGGCTTGTGGGGATTATATAGGGGCAGGTAATGTGTATCCACCCCTGTCACCTGATCCCCTCCCACCCTGAGTGCTACACCTGAGGGGAGGTAGACAGAGCCGTGTCTATCTCCTCCCCCTCCCTCTGGTGGCTGTGGAGAGGGAGGTTACATCACGGGGCTAAGCCCCGCCCCCTCCTCTCCGAGAGCGCGGGACCCGAGACTCGGCGTGGCGCACGGTCCTGGGACCGTGCGGCCATGTCGCGAGGAGGCCGGCCGACGGGGATCGTGGTCCGGGCGGAAGGACCCCGCAGCGAGGTAGGTGGTCCCCGCCGGGTCTGACACCCACCAACAACCCGAAGAGGTAGGACTCTGGGTAGGCACAGCCTGGATGTTCCTAGGTATGCCAACCAGCCCACTTGGTAGGCTGTGTACTAGAGAGCCTAATTGCCCAAATTACCCGGTCGGCCTAGAAAATACCCTGTCCTGAAACAAAGGTGAACAAAAATAAAGAAAGTGTAGTGTGAAATGTGAGTATAAATATTAGGTCCCCAAAAAATGATGAAATAAATATTAGTGAATCAAAAATGTGAAATGCGACTTAATTCAGTAATATATATATATTCATAGTAGTATATGTGTGGTGGGTGTAAATGCTGTGATAACCATAATATGTATATATAGGATATGTGTGTATGGTAGATGTGATGAATAGATATGTCTACAAATAATATGTGGATGTAAGTAATTATAATATATGTCATAATGAAATGAATAAATGTGAAATAATAAACAATGTGTCTTACACGTGATATAAATCATACAAACAAAAAAAGGTTAGGAAAAAAATGTATATATGTGATTGTGTGTAGACAAATACAAATATCCATGTATGCCCATATAACTTCCCATCCTAAAAACTATATAACCAAACATTGGCCCTACCAGATGCTATGGAGGGAAAAATAAATGATTAAAACATAATTTAAACTTAAAAACCAAAACATAAAACATTTTTGTTGATATCAAGGAGGAAAATCTACATGATTAATCAATAATACAAAAAATGAATGTCAGTTACATGATTAATCAATATATAATCAGAGGATAATATATAGAGAGTGAACCCATGATAGAGTGGTTAATTTATGATTGTACACAATAATAATGATTTCACAAATTTCATAAAAGTATTAATGAGTACGAAAAAATTATACATGAATATCAAATAACTTCAATTAAAAAGTTGTGGAACATCATATTTATAATTGAAGCCATCAGGAGGTTTTGTTTTTAAAGTGAAAATCCAGTAAGTTTCCCTTTTTACATAGAATTCTAAATGTATCACCTCCACATTGGGGTAAATTAATTTTATCAATACATATGAGTGAGAAAATATTAAGGTTGCCATTGGAACAGACAGAAAATGCCTAGCTAAAGGAGAAAGTTTAGTTTCGAATTGCAAAACTGTTTGGTCACTAGATCCTATATTAATGTGATTCTAAATATCCAATAGGTGTTCCCGTATACATTCTTTTAGTGGTCTTGCGGTATAACCCATATGCTGTATATTGCATTTTTTTTTTTTTTTACAGCAAATTAAATCAATCACATTTGAAGTAGAACAGTTAATAAAATGTCTTGTATCATATGCCTTACTTATAAGAGTAGAAAAAATATATTTTGGATTTGACCACATAATTGCAGCATTAACAGATTCGGTGACCACAAGAGAACATACCAATAGGACTATTTAACCACATTTTATAAGTCTTCGTTTTTGACCTATAGCACCTCTAGAGACAAATCTTGTGCCTTGTTGTGATTTTTTTCTTGAGCGTACTATCCGTTCTTAAGACTTCAATGTGTTTCTTGACAATTTTAACTATTTGATTGAATTCATCACTGAAGGAAGGGACAAATGTAACTGGTTGTTCTCTGTCAGACTCTTTATGGACTTTGTCTTTTGTCTTGTCCTGGATTGTAGTTAACCTGTCCATTGATTTGGCTTTAACAAATGCTCTAACAATTATATCTTTGGAATAGCCTCTTTTCTCGTTCTTTTATCGTTCTTTTAAAAACATGGCTTGTCTCTGAAATAATTGTAGGGTAAAACAGTTACATCTCAATCTTACAAATTCACCCATTGCAATACCTCTAATAGTGTGGAATGGATGACAAGATGAGGTGTGTAAATAAAGTATTGTCTGCAGTCTCCACTCTAAAATTATCAGTTTTGTGTGGCATGAGTGAAGGCTACATTTATATTATCATCAAAATAAACCAAACAAATAATGTCTGAATGACTACCCTTCCATGAAAAGAAGGTCATCATGCCATACAATATTCTGAATCAAATAATCTTCAATATAGATATAATGGTATTCCCATGAGCCCATATAGATGTTAGCGTAAGAAGGTGCAAAGCATGACCCCTTTGCAATACCACAAATTTGAAGGTGAAAAGTATCTTGAAAGATAAAATTATTATGTTTTAGCAAAAACTGAATAGTGTCTAGGGTGCAATCACTTTTAGATTTGAATGTCTGTTCCAATGCCCAAAGACCCTTATCATGAGGAATACATGTATAAAGTGAAGTCGCATCCATGGAGAGACATCTGTAACCTGGTTGCCATTTAATAAATTCCACATTCAACTAAACATGTTTAGTATCCCTCAGATAGCTGGGATGCTTTTTAACCAATGTCTGTAAGTATAAATCTACTAGTTGTGACCCTCGCACAGTGTAATTGGATCCAATAGATATAATGTTGCTGTTGCTTTACTAACTACCATTCTCCTTTTATAATTGCAGGATTTCCTGCTGTATTCGTAGTTGTGTGGGCAGTGGTACGTGCAACCCTGGCAGATGCAAGGTAAGAATGATACACGATAGTGTATGAGAGTGAAAACATTAACAATAAATCTCCTTCCTGTCCTACCTATTTAGTTGAACGTGCTGACTTAAAAGGCTCAAGCTCAAATTTGAAGTGAAACTTTCACAGGATTTTTATCTGTGTGTGTCAAGTCTTTTGCTGGTTTCTCAGCTTATGCATTTTGTTGGCTAGTTGACCCCAGTGAGTCTAATGCAAATTACTTAAATCGTAGAATCGTGGAAATGCCTTGCAAATGACATTATGTGGCACTTCTTGAGACTTAAAATAAAAGGATTTTGGAAATGTACCAGATGGAGGAAAACGAGCAATATGTAATACACACATAATATACTGCTGTTCAAAAGTTTGGAGTCGCTTAGAAATATCCTTGTTTTTTAAAGAAAAGCACATTTTCCATTACAATAACATTAAATGGATGAGAAATACAGCGTAGACATTGTTAATGTTGTAAATGACTATTGTAGCAGGAACCTTTATCAGCAACCATCACTTCCGTGTTCCAATGGCACGTTATGTTAGCTAATCCAAATTTCAGTTGAAAAGGCTAATTGATCATTAGAAAACCATTTTGCAATTATGTTACACAGCTAGAAATGTCATTGTTTTCCATGAAAACAGTATGTGTAGATAACTATATTTATTGCCCTAGTGCACAGGAAGCAAAATAATTTTGGATTCAATTTTTATTTTGTTTATGTTGTGTTCTTTTTCGTACAACAAATTGTTTTTTCGATTCTTTGGCCTAGACAAATTTCAGATGCCAGCAAATTAAAAAAAAACTTTCTTAAAAAATGATCCCTTAGAGTAAGAAAGGAGACAGAGGAGCGGCACCAGCACTAGAACCTCACTCAGTTCGAATATGGAATGCTGGGTAACCTAATTTGGCCAGATTGACTTTTAAGAAAGCCATTTGCTCCACTAGGTGTGAGGAGAGCCAACGGGTGGCCAGCATGTACTCTGGCGTGTCCATGAAAGCATACATAGTCTTTTCAGCTCCTCAATCAGATTTGATGGTGGTGGGGGAAACCTGGCTTCTCCTGCTCCTCCCTCAGCTGCTGTCTGCGTCTGGTTATCTTATGGCACTTCAATTTTGATTGTCTGTATAGCTCTTCAGTTGGAATAGCTGCCCATCTCTAAGAGCTTTCACCAGTCAGTCACCACCAATCCTATTTCTACTGTTGTGCCTGCATGTGGTCCAGTTGACTGCACCTCCATCTTTCTAAGAGTTGCCAAATGTAGGCTGATGTGTGCTGCTCATCCATAATATAATTATGTAAGAACATGTTTCTATATGTTGCAATCTGCATTGCTTCCTGTTTGCATATTTTGACCAAGGCATTATATAATGTATGTATTCTATTCAAATAAACTGTGTTTATTACAATACCCAGTCCAAACAATATAGGTTTCAGTTAGGATTTTGTATGATGCAATCATTTATTTTTATTTTCACACATCTCATGATATTGAGGTCTGTTGTCACTTTCTCAGATGTTTCTTCAAATCCAAATGGAAAACGAAATCTAAACTATTCTCTTGTCAGAGTGATTGATTATTCATAAAGGTGAAACACTTACAAAATGTCATAAATCATTAAATATTTTATCAGAATGAAATGACAAATGTCTTCTAGATATAATGGATGTAGAATCCTCCTTATAAATGACATAGGAAGCCCTCCCATTGTAATACTCCTGCAAACCTTGGCGTAATAAAATTAGATCTATTTTTAACACTTGCAGTCCTATGAAAAATAAACTGTTATAGCAAAAGCTGTGATATCCCACAATTGTTTTCAGTCTTCAAAATAACAGATAACTATCAATCATCAAATTCTACTGAATATGCCAAAAAGACAATTCACTTTTCTAGTGTTGCTCATAGAACTGGTTGTGTAGTGGAGCCACTAGACATGAAGCTTGATCATCGAATGACTTTTCATGCATTCATAATATATATTACTATTGGAGTTTAAAAGTGAAGAATATATAAAGACTCGTACTTGACAAATTATCCATTTAGGTTAATTTAATATTGTTTTTGTTTCAAGTTATTTTTAAGTTCATCATTACAATTGACACTTGGAAGATTGATGCGGACAAATAGGTGACCCTGTAGGCTTTTTGAATTTCATGTTGGAGATTTTACCATGATGAGAATGCACATGTTGGTGTTTTATTGAGACTTTGTTGCTGCTTTTACTGCCTGTGTTGCTATAAATATACCCCTATTTTTGAATCATTCTATGTCCCATTAAACATGTCACATGGCTGCTTAAAACCTATTCAGGTCTTAATTTGTGTTTGTACAGCACAAAGATCAATAAAATTGTTGTCGATATTACAGCTCCCTTTTACATTAGTCTTTGTTACATTTATGTTACAGTGGGGCAAAAAAAGTATTTAGTCAGCCACCAATTGTGCAAGTTCTCACACTTAAAAAGATGAGAGAGGCCTGTAATTTTCACCATAGGTACACTTCAACTATGAGAGACAGAATGGGGGAAAGAATACAGGAAATCACATTGTAGGATTTCTAATGAATTCATTGGTAAATTCCTCGGTAAAATAAGTATTTGGTTACCTACAAACAAGCAAGATATCTGGCTCTCACAGACCTGTAACATCTTCTTTAAGAGTCTCCTCTGTCCTCCACTCGTTACCTGTATTAATGGAACCTGTTTGAACTTGTTATCAGTATAAAAGACACCTGTCCACAACCTCAAACAGTCACATTCCAAACCCCACTATGGCCAAGACCAAAGATCTGTCGAAGGACACCAGAAACAAAATTCTAGACCTGCAATAGGCAAGCAGCTTGTTGTGAAAAAATCAACTGTGGGAGCAATTATTCGAAAATGGAAGACATACAGGACCACTGATAATCTCCCTCCGATAATCTGGGGCTCCACGCAAGATCTCACCCCTTGGTGTCAAAATGATCACAAGAACGGTGAGCAAAAATACCAGAACCACACGGGGGGACCTAGTGAATGACCTGCAGAGAGCTGGGACCAAAGTAACAAAGGCTACCATCAGTAACATACTATGCCGCCATGGACTCAAATCATGCAGTGCCAGACGTGTCCCCCTGCTTAAGCCAGTACAAAGAAGTTTGCTAGAGAGCATTTGGATGATCCAGAAGAGGATTGGGCAAATGTCATATGGTCAGATGAAACCAAGGTAGAACTTTTTGGTAGAAACTCTACTCGTCGTGTTTGGAGGAGAAAGAATGCTGAGTTGCATTCAAAGAACACCATACCTACGATGAAGCATGGGGGTGGAAACATCATGCTTTGGCGCTGTTTTTCTGCAAAGGGACCAGGACGACTGATCCGTGTAAAGGAAAGAATGAATGGGGCCATGTATCGTGAGATTTTGAGTGAAAACCTCCTTCCATCAGCAAGGGCATTGAAGATGAAACGTGGCTGGGTCTTTCAGCATGACAATGATCCCAAACACACCGCCCGGGCAACGAAGGAGTGGCTTCGTAAGAAGCATTTCAAGGTCCTGGAGTGGCCTAGCCAGTCTCCAGATCTCAACCCCATAGAAAACCTTTGGAGGGAGTTGAAAGTCCGTGTTGCCCACCGACAGCCCCAAAACATCACTGCTCTAGAGGAGATCTGCATGGAGGAATGGTCCAAAATACCAGCAAGTGTGTGTGAAAACCTTGTGAAGACTTACAGAAAACGTTTGACCTCTGTCATTGCCAACAAAGGGTATATAACAAAGTATTGATATGAACTTTTGTTATTGACCAAATACTTGTTTTCCACCATAATTTGCAAATAAATTCTTTAAAAATCATACAATGTGATTTATGGACTTTGTTGTCTCTCATAGTTGAAGTGTACCTATGGTGAAAATTACAGGCCTCTCTCATCTATGTAAGTGGGAGAACTTGCACAATTGGTGGCTGACTAAATACTTTTTTACCCCACTGTATATTTCAGAACACACTAACACTGTGCATCACAGCTAAAGTTTTTTTTAGTGATTATCCATGCTGAAAGGCATACATTATGGACAAGAACAACAGAATCAATGCCACCAAGTGGAGAATTACAAGCATTATTTTAAAAATCGTTACTAGGAAAGAGAATGCAAAGTATGTGTCTTATTGATTATAATATACCATCAC
The DNA here is from genome assembly GCA_023333645.1 of Sceloporus occidentalis. NCBI lineage: Eukaryota > Metazoa > Chordata > Lepidosauria > Squamata > Phrynosomatidae > Sceloporus > Sceloporus occidentalis. The sequence goes on along the minus strand of JALMGF010000233.1, from coordinate 64,897 downwards.
CATTGTAAAAGTACCATTACTGTAAATGTATAAAGTTAGAGATAAGTATTGGACATCAATGCCAGCATATGGGGTTTAAGTAAAATGCCAGCACTTCCCAGGCAGTGATACTCACAATGCTTTATAATCTAGGATCACATTTGTTGTTAAGGCTGGTTTGATGGCAGAATCATGAGCTATGTCTGAACCAAATAGGGCTTTCAATAGTACAATATATATACACATCACTAAAGACCAAGGTCATGTTTCATTACATTGTCATTCTTAATAAGTAAACACCACTCAATATGCTTCACTAGCTCAATAGGCTTGAAATTTTTTTTCTGTATTTTAATCAATATCCATTACTTATGTGTATTTGTCAAATATGTAAAATATGTGGAATTAAGAAAGATGAGAATATGGAAATGTTGATTAAGAGAAAAGGATCCATGTAAATGTCAGTAGGATGCATATTTTATATTTTGTTTAGCTGAATGGTTTCCAATATATGGAAAAAATACGTTGAATTAACTATCCCTATATTACTTTATACTACAAGAGAACTTCATGACACTTTGTTTTGCTTTGCCAATACACATTCACTAAATTATGAACAAACTATGCAAACAAACAGAACTAGTTAAATGCTTGTATTTTCTGTTATAAAAATATAAAATAAATTATTTTGCTTCACCCATTGTAAAAATTTGAAAACGAAAATGCATCTTGTTGCTTTATTATCTCTACTTTTCCTGATATTATACCGGTTAGTTGGATGTTGCAGGGCTCCAATATACTAATTCAGGTCAGATTGCTTGCCGGCAGATAGCATGGAATGATTTATGAATAAAATGTCTCTCTGTTAATCTAATGACACATACATCTGCCATCATCCCTGGAAGCTGTTAATCGTAAACATGGTAGGTGGCCAAATAGTTTAAAAGCTGTCATTTTACTACATTATATTGTGCCTTACCCAAATTTTGAATAACATTTATTACTAGAGTGCTAAGCTTAGATGTTTCTACTTATAATATGTATGTATAAATATACCACTAATTATTCATACAGTATATTTTTTTTGAGTATTAATAATTATAGCAACAAAGAAAATGACGAGAAATACGTTTAATGTCATCTTTATAAATATGGAGATATACCTACTTCAATAAAAAAAAGCCTACATTATGTGTTATAGTTTCAGAATTAATAATAGTGCATTAAAATGTTGTCTTGAGTAATTAATGGAAAAGTTTACTTTTAGAGTTTATTATATATCCAAATATGTGGATTTATGGCCAGCCCAAGGATTTTTAGAGTGCTAAAGGAACAATATAGTTGTCATCTCTCCTCCATGGTTAAGCAAGTACTATTGGCAGCAGTTGGGCCAACCTTAATATTAATTGGACCCTGGCCAGGCATTAGCTTGACACCCCCCACACGTTCGCATGCAATCACACCCTCAACCCCAAAACACAAAAAGAAAAAAAAAGAAAGAAAAAACACAAAAACTTTGGACTCTGACCTTGTTCTAGTGCTTGTCCTTTGGCACCCCTCTGATCATATTTTGGTTTCTGACCTTTGACAGCCAGATTCCAGTGTAATTTGTCAAAGTGCCCTGCCGTGAATCAAGACTGTGGACTATCCTGTTGGGTGTTCTATGTCCTGCCTGTGGGATATCCTGCCGTGTGTCCAGCTTGCAATCTAATCACTAGTTGCTGACTATAGAGCTGCTTGGGTAGGGATGAGTTAATTGGGGGTGCAGAGTTGTTAAGGGCTCTGTAGGTCATTTGAATTTGATTCTGGAGGGTATGGGGAGCCAATCGAGTGATTGGCACAATGGAGCAGAAGATAAGGAACGGTGACAGAGCTTAGTTTAGCTGCAGTGCTGAGCATGGATTGTAGTGGTGAAAGGTTCGAGAGGGGTAGGAGAGAAGTAGGGAGTTGCAATAATCCAGACAGGGTATCACAACGTAGTGGATTAATATTTTGTTTCTTGTGTGAGCAATGGCTGAATTTGGGAGATCAGAGTCAACTGTTATACAGAGACAGAGACAAAGACAAAGACAGCAAACTTGGTCTGTTTGTTGGATGGTGAAGTTGTCAACAGTATCAGAGATGTCAGGAACTTGGACAGAGCGAATGGTGAGATTACCATAAACATAGTCTTTGATATGTTAAGCTTCAGGTAATGCAATGATGCCATCCATGATGCAATTTAAGAAAGACAGTAAGTGAGGTGAGTTAAAAGAGAAGGTGCAAGGCCAGGAGAGGAAATGAAGATAAAGGTGTTGCCTGCAAATAGGTGGTCCCGCACCACTCGCCCTTTCACAATGTGAAATGCACCCTATTTCAGAAAGGTATCTTTAGTGGTGGAGCATTTGAAATGGACTGAAGAGATATAGTTTAATATACAAGTGATAGTTAATGCTGCATAATTGAGAATGATATTCAGACATTGCATATGAGATTTGCATTTCTATATATTTTAGCAGTTCAAATGGAAATGTTTTTGTTTCATTGAAAGGAAATATAAAATAGCTAAAAATATTACTTACAGGGAAGGGTGTTTTTTGACATGTGTACATGTACCTTAAAATGTTTCAATTCTTTGAAAAGGCATAAGATTTTAAATTGTATTTGTTCTTTTTCATATGTTTGATTAGAATGGGGAATGCAATTTCCTCTTTATTTGAGAACTTCCTAGGCGTTATCTGCGGAGGAAACTGAAACGACATGAAAAGGATATTGTATTGCACAGCCTGATGAAAAAATATTTTACACAATATTAAAAATCTTAAAAGGTGCAGTAATGATGGCCAGGGAAGGCTGGTGGTGCCTTTCCGCCCAGAGAGGAAGTACTACCAAGTGCATCCCTGGTCCTCTAATGCTCTATATAATACACATTAGCACCCAGATCCACTGCATTTTACCCTAACTTGCCTTGCCTGGCACTTGGTTTTTTTTCTGCATGTATGCAGGGTGATGTGCAATGTAACACTGGGTAACGTCCCCAAAGTTGGGACAGACCTGTAGAGTACATTTATAGGTTTGTACCTACAGTAAATACAGGCACCACCTGCTATTAATATTTTCCTGGTTATAAATATGGGCATATAATATCCTTAAATAGCAGAGTCTTGTTTCTATGCCCTACATATTCTTAATTGGTTCTAATAGAGGTAAATAATTAATGTTTTTAGATTTAATGGACCATCTTATCACATTTGTGAGGCTAGAATCTAGACAATGATCACTAATATATGCTACAATAATACGTGCCAGCATTGGTATGCCATACAGAATAGTGTAGTGCATATGTACATAATTTAATTAGATACTGGTTATTGATAACAACAATAACAATTATTAATACAATAATACCTTCCAACATTTTTTTTTTTTTAAGTAAAAAGCATTACAAGGATTATTTTTAAAACCTATATTATTGGGTTGGAATATTTTTATGAAATTTACACCTCTAATTCTCTTGTTTCCTTTATGCATACTTATAAATAACCACATCACAAACTTTTTATTCCACACTTTACTGTAAATATGTCTATATAAGTTACAAAAGGCTCTTCAGTATTGACAGACTGTGCAAATCCTGCTAAGGTGGAAGGTTTTAAAAATATTCAGTAAAAATGGGATATCAACATAACCCAGCTAACTTGCCTTATATAAACTATAAAATATGAAGCCAACTATTTCTGAAGATTGACTTTCCAAACGGCAATTTCAGCAGTAGTGAAATTATGCTATTTATTGTTATTAGTAGTATTAATAATTATAGATTTTTTTATTTTTACATTAAAGTATAAACTGTAGGTATCATTTATAAATGATTTAATTACTATTTGCACGTGAATGCAAATCAGATGATAGATACATTTGATGATAATGTGTTAGATTTAATGTACAGTAGATGTAAAAGTTGTATCTATCTTGTATGAGTTTTTACTGCTATCAAGGGGATCTGGACTCATTTTAGAGCTGGATTAGCATTACTGTATTTTGTTCAATTTCTTTGATACAAAGTTTCTGCCTGAAGGGTTACATTGATCTGTTTGTACAAACAACGATTATTAATAATTGTAGTGAGAAAACTGTGCTGAACATGTGCACATTGTTATGTGATTAGTGCATGTTCCTGGAGCCTGGGAGTTGAATCACTGGCTAGGTATGTAAAAATTTAATGTTTGATTTCCCCTCCCATAATATTGCACCATATGTTTAACTTCATATGTTTTTTGGGAAGATGAGGTCATTTGCAGTTGTACTTGAAAGAAGTGTATGAAGGCTTGTTTTGAGTGTTGGACAGTCCCTGGGAGCCATGAAATTTCAAAAAATATCCAATTAATCCATATTGTTAATAGCCTTCTGTTAATGTATAAGTATGAATAATATTCAGGCGGGATAATTACAAATTAATCATATTTAAAACTACATGTTTGCTATATGTCTCAAGAGAATTCTTAAACTGTTGACCTTAGAGAGTTAATTATATGAATCATGCTAACACCTATAGTTAATTGCTGTCAGAGATGTTACAGACACAGAAATGAAAAAGAACAATTTCAAACAGTGTCAGAGAGCACTAGGAGAACTGTAGGTAAATTGATTTGATGTCAAGTGTAAAGCAAACAGTGGCAGTGATTCAGGGCTGAAATGCTATCATTAGACATTCAGCGATTTCATTTTTTACTTCATTATTTCATGTGTTATTAATTAAAAAGCCCTAGATTCATATAATAATGCATATTGGATTTTGGATGGACTACAATACATTATACTGGATGCAAATTGGCATAAAAGCACTGAAGTTGAAGAAAATGAAACTTTTGCACTTTATTGGCAAATCTGAATCTAAGCTCCTATTGAAATCAATGTGAGTGGTGGTCACCAATTCCAACACTCAGGTAGCATACATGCGATTAGATGCTGCTACCTCAGTCGATTTCCATGGGACCACTACAAAACATGTGTAGGTAGAACACTTGTATAGACCTACAGCTTTTAGCAGAAGCGGCAAGGGGGTAGGGAAATGAAATAGTTGCAGTGAAATGCAATCCAGTATACATTCAAATAAACTGATGTTGCCCCTTTACATTAATACAATGTTCAATCCAAGTGATAATGGATACTCACAAACTTTGCCATGGTTTTGGAAGAATAAGGTCACATGCAAAAGCTTAAGATACCGTTATTAGAAAGTCAAAATAATGAAATGATGAATGGAATTAACAATAATTCAATGTTTATTAGACAAGGTAAATGCAGAAGGGAAAACTCCATTAAATCCTTGAAAAAGTGAAGTACCCCGTATCTAACACATTGCATACCAATACATTTAATTTGTTAAAACTATTACAGAAATTGTACCGTCAGTAATTGAGCCCTCAAGGCCTCTTAAGGGATCACTTACGGTACAAGAAACAATCTTTAACATAAGTATCAATTACATATCATGTTTAAAAGGGTACCAAAATATTTTTTAACAGATTCAAATTGTGAGGTTAATTTGTAAATCAATAAACAAACTGAATCTGCGTGACACACAAGCTGCACAACATTTTAGAACACAACTTAGGGAAATGTTAACATATGATTGGCACACATATTTAATTCAAATCTGAGGAGAAAACTAAAAATCTGGGTTTTTTTCCCCGAGATGATTTTTAAAGAATGGACACTTAGCTTGGTTACTCAACTATGATTGATTCTTTGGTTCTTAGTTTTTGAAATGACGCTGGGGACTGGGACTAACAGCCTGTGTTATGAATGAGCCGATTAAAAATGTCTAGTTTGTATTGATTCAAGTTTTCCAGATCATTAGGCATATAAAAGTATATGCAATTCCGCATTAGGCAAACCTGACACTTCTTATATTAAAAACTATTGAGACTGCCCCTCTGCTACATGCATTCATCTCAAAATTTTCAGTTATCTACACATGAACACTGCAATTAGTGATAGATTTATCACAGGTAATAGAATCAGGTTGCATGGTTCAAACATGTATAGCTTTCTAAGATATGAAGTAATCAGTGTCTCCTTCAGGCCTAATGGTTTGTCATATAGTACTGATCAATAAAGACCGGGCTTGTTAATCAGTCTCTTCTTTTTACAAACCTTTTTTGAGTGTATTCAGTAGGGAGATTACTGGATGGAGGTCGCCATGAGTTGTAAAGTATTTTCACATATCACACAAAGCATCAGAACAAAATACCATGTTTATCTTGTCCCATCAAGTGGTTAAATTGCATTAATAATGTTATGCCTAATTTCTGTTGTTAAATACATCAATATTGCTCAGTTATTTTAAGATTTAGTGATAACGGATCTATTTTAGATCTTTTGGTTCAAATGAAATATTGTTAGCAAGATATATATATTAAACAATTACAAAAACAGGCTATTTATAGCCCTATATTGGTTGCCTATAATAAAATGCGGTCCAGAGCATTTTTATTTTGGTCCTATTCCTAACCCTTTGCTTCTGACACAGTCATATAGAATATACAGTATATCTTTTGAGCAGGTCCCTCCTCACCTGTTGTTTCTATAGGTGAAATTATTGTCATATACTACTTGTTATGCCCTGTCTATCCATTATACAGCACTATGGAATACAATGGTATTATAAAGCAGTTAATAATATTTCTTTTGGTTGTTCTATTACTAGTTTATTGATATAGTAATAATTTTTTTACTATTAAATAATTTGGTTCTTGTTTTGTTTAGTGCCTATGTTTTGCATTCCTCAAATGTGTTATTTTTCCCAATTATAATATAAAAATAATTTAAAAATATATACAAAATACAATATTTATCCAAAACAGTATGTGGTGCTTTACTGTTTGACATTGTGCTAAACAATTGTGTTTAACCATAATCCTAATAGTTATTTTAATGATAAGTAATAGTATTAAAACACTTGACTACTTTTCTGCATTTTTCATTTTATCTGTTCCTTTGTGATGCGTTGTATTGAAACGCTCAGTTTATTTGTATGAATTCCATACTCTTGCAAAATTATCTGGACATTTGAATACAAATAGCAAGTGGATTTTTTGGTATTTATTTACATATTTTATTTATTTTATAAAACAAGTTGGGCTTGGTTATTCCTTAGTTCATAATAAAATATTTGAAATAGAAAACTATCATTATTGATGTTCAAGACCAGGGCCCTCTCATTAGGCCCAGTAGATCTAATATTTGTTCACATTATTGTTAATCTTTATATTGTTAATCTTAATGTTATGAGTTTGATGTTCTCCCCTCATTGTAATAGTGATTTGACATGTGCTGGTACTGGTACAAGCAAATGTCATAATAATCTAGGACCACTTAACTGGGGTCAAATCAACTCAACAATTTACTGCATGTACTTTGTTGTCTGTGTCCGAATGCAAGAGTTATGCGGGAGCATAATTGGTTTCTTTATATATATTTTGTTAAATTGTTTTAACCCCTTAAGTGTCCGCTATGTAGGCAATAGTGTGCTCACACAGCTAGCTACATACAGTATGTCCTTTGTAGTAGTCATTGAAAAATATTTTTTATTTTTAATATTCTTTATTATTTTTAGGACATACAAAAATTAAAAACATATATAGTAAATAAACAAACAAATATACACATATATACACACACATACACACATATATATATATATATATATATATATACACATATTTACATATACACATAAATTGCCAGTCGGGAGTAGTCGGGGATTGGAAGGAGGGTGATATCTAAAAAAAAACTCCTCAAACATTGTCAATGTTACTTTGTAGCACAGGGCCCGAGTCGGGCATATAATCAACTTTCTTTGTCCATTTATTCCAAATACTAAATATTTTGGATGAAGTAAGAAAGGACCAGCTCAAGTCCCTCTCCATTCTAATTTGTACAGAGATCTGGTTCTTTACTTGCTCCCAGGGCAGTGTATTTGGTTTCTTCCAGTTGCGAGCTATTATAACTTTAAGTGCCACAAAGCAGTGAGTAATCAAACAAAGTTCGTCCTTCCTTAGGGAGGGCCAGTCCAAATGCAATAGTACTACTGCAGGGGTCTTGTCTAATTTAACGCCCGATATATTTTCAATAAATTCTACAGTTTTAAAAAAGGATTATTTAATTTCTTTACATCTCCACCAAATATGCACATAGCTTCCCCTTTTAATACCACATCTCCAACAGAGGGGGGTGTTGGAAGGGAACATATCATTCAATCTGGAGGGGACTAAGTACCATCTATTGATTACTTTAAAATGATTTTCTGTCAAATTTAAACAGTGGACCTGTCCAAGCGTCCTGTGCCAGGCCCTATTCTAATCCTCAAAATCTATATGATGTCCCAGCTCCATTTCCCAAGAAAAATATTTTTTACTGTGCTGCAGACTACCATTGTGCTATATAAATCACTAAATAATAATGTAGTTTAGTGAAACAGCACGTTGAACAGCCTTCTCCTACCTGTCCCAAGGGAAGCCTTAAGTGTTTAAGAGTACAAATAACACCTCCATACCTAATGTGTACTCCTAAACGCAAGACTTCATCTGGGGTGAAGACAAGTATGCTGATCAATCTATGATTGATAAGCAGCTTTTTATTGCACATAAAAAGCTAAAAATTAAAATTGCTGCCTTTAGGCAACAACCAGGTCCATAGAGGGAGTCACACATCTATATATATATAGTAATGTTTAATGTTTTTAAATAAAAAATGGATAATGAGTTTTTGTGGACAACAATTACTCTTAGCCACAATAGAATAAGACTGAATGGAGTTGTGGATGCAAAAAACATTTATATAAATATTTTGTATTTTTAACACAAATTCTCACATCCTCACAAACATGCTAACACCTTACAGTAACAAACACTCTACCACTATATCCTTACAGATACATACACTCTCCAATAACATACAATAACACACACACTCATTAACTCCACCATCAAACACCACACTCCACACACTCAAACACCACACATTCACAAACTCTATCACATAAATATATAATATCAGGGACATTAAGCTGTCTCTTTAAGTATTTTGTCTGTTGTCTCACAATTGCTATATAACTGGATAAATTATACTTTCTTGCAGTTACAGCTGCCTGCAAAAGGCATGGATTAGTTTAGCCACTTGAACTTGAAGATAGGTTGGTGGTGCTTTCTAGGAGCTGAACCACTATGGATTTTCCTGGTGTCCATAACAGCCAGTTCAATCATGCCATAAAGGATAGTCCATACCATCTAATTAGTGTGCAGAAATATGCAAACTCTATTGTCCAAGTAGTTATGGACTACAAATCATTGAGAAAGCAAAGCCTAATGGGAATATTGGGCCACAGCAGCAAATGTGCAAATAGTTTCTATCCCTATTCCAGTAACGGATTATTTCCCTTACTTTGTGATACTAATCAATTTCTTATGGATCAAAAATTTCAAGTTTGATTTCTTGGAATCACAATCATGACAATCTACATCTGCTTGAATCTGGTTGAACATAATATTTTTTTTGGCTTACCTGAAGATTTTAATTTTAAAGCCATATGAAATATATAATTAATGGAAAGCTCTGCCAAAAAAAGAATAACCTGTACTTAAATAAAACTCTTAAAGCATTCATTATCTGTAAATGATATTTTTATCTTTTGTGGTGTAGTTTCATTATCCATAATGGGCACTTTGTAACAAGTCTGTGCTTTGAAGTCTGTATTATTAAAAAAAAATGGTAAGTATCTTGGGCTTTAATGGTGTTAACTTAACGCTTGTGAATGTTATTTTTCTTTTTGATTAGCCGACATTTTCAAACTTACCTGGATAGGTATATTTAATGATAAAGAGAATGATAATGAATCAAATGATTAATAAGTTATAACTAGAATTCTAGGGGGCGTGGCTTGCCTGGCTGTAGAATGACTGCCTGAACACTGAGCGCCTCCGCAGACCCAGTAAACTACAGCACAGTTCCCCTGTCTCCCTCAGCATGGGAAACCAGAAGAGGCACTCATAGGCTCCTGATATGCAGCCAGAGCAGACTAACATGGCAGATTCTGTCGCCGCCACATCCTTGTTGGGGGTAACAGGCTGCAATGACCATCCGCAAAGGACGACTCGAGGAACATTTCCACTCACTACTGACTAAAAGTGAATTAAGTAATTTGAATACCAACATGAAACAAGCACTGCAGTAGGATGTGGTGGTCCTCAGAGTAGACATCACCAGCATGAAGCACAGGCGAGATCCCCCGTGTTTGGAACTTTGAGGGGGCAATTGATCTCCATGTTCTAGGACCTCTCGGGTGAAATAGGAGGGCACTGGGTCTCAGGCCCTCATAGGCATTTCCCCTTTCATTATTTACACTCATGCCAGGTGCCTGGGAGGTGGACTAAAGCCTACTGTCTGACATGGGAAAGTGAGGGTCCCAACGCAGGCACCACAAATAGAGTCATACTTAGACTTGCGCATTCGTATTCGGGCGACCATGAAAACGAACACGAACGGTGCATTTTCGTTGTTCAGCCCGAATACCGAACATACGAACATGGCGGCGGCAAAACGTATACGAAGACAAAGACACATAACACGAAGAATCTTCGTGTTCATCTTCTAATCTCCCTGGTCCCTTCCCCATCTAGCCTACCCCTGGGATGCTGCGTAGATAATGGGAGCGGAAATCCGTAGGTTCCCCGTCAGGAGTTAAAGACCTTTAATTCTTGGAGCGGGGAGACAACCAACATAACTCTTAGAGCGGGGAGAAAGGCCAAGTTCCCCACCAGGAGTTAAAGGGCTGTGCAAGTGACACTATTGGTCGCCTGCACGACCCTTTAACCCTTGACGGGGAACATGGCCTTTCTCCCCACTGCAAGGGTTAAAGTGGTTGATGCCAAAAGTGGCCGCTGCAGGCGACCAATAGAGTCACTTGCTTGGGCCTTTAACTCCTGACGGTGGACCATGGTCTCCCCACTTCAAGAGTTATAAGGTCCGTACGAGCGACTCTATTGGTCGTTCGTATATATATTTTAATATGATACTAGTAATAACAATGTGATTGGAGTTCCCCTTTAACCCCTTAAGAACAATGGGCGGTCCATAAACCCAGTGAAAACAATGCATTTTGAGCCCCTACATGTACGGGCTTTGTCATTAAGGGGTTAAGAAGAATTAAGTTGATTATGTTGGTAGTTCACAAAGAGACCTTTTAGCCTAAAGGAAATGTTTCCTTTAATTATATCTCTAATGTTTGATGTCGTACTTAATCAACTTAACCAACTTTCATTTATATTTCAGATGTTGGGAACTAAGTGCTGGAGACATCAAATGGATTTATCAAGCACCAATTTTAGCAGCTATTGGGGTGAGTAACTAGACTTATATTAACATGTTTTTAAATTATTAAAAACACTCTATTTTTAGCTAAATGTCACAATAAACAGGAAAGATATGAAAATGCTAATAAAATGCATTAAAATACATTTTTGTATACAGCCTTCAATTGAATTTCCTATAATTGTAATGTAAAAAACATAACTGCAGTACTGCCCTAATGCTTTATCATATGCATACTATAATAAACAAAGTCTCACATCGTTAGGTGAAAAGACCCTGCATCAATTATTTATTTGAAATTATAATGACTTAAAACGGAAGAGGGTTAATTAGTTAGCACCTGTTGTTCAGTGACTAATTTAATGCATGTTTCATTATACAGGAAAACATTTCAGGAATAGTTCCATGAAAGGTTTAATCTACTGTACATAATAATGTCCACTTTGACTTGCTCATTCTTGGCATTTTGCTTTAAAATCATCAAGGTTAAGTATAACATTCAAGAGACAGATAATGGATATTTGCAGCTTGACTTTGTTATTGTAACTGTAATAACTTATTTGATCTTGTGAAAGATTGGAATTTATGTAATTCATCTTATTAAATAGGATTATACCCAAAACATAGCAACAGCACTTGACATGTTGATCATCTATATACCTGAGGAATACCATAGTTGGCTACCTCTTGACAAAATTAAGCATTTAGGGACACAGTGACATAAGTCACTAGCACAACCGTGATGTTGGAATGTGCCTTCTGTGTTGCTGTAAAACATCCTATTGTAAATCCACAAATTATAAATCAGAACTTTAAAAGACAACTCCCAATTTTCATGTAAAATGCATTTTGAAAACCACTTTTACATGAACTATAATGTATTTTACTGCATGCAAATAAGCGGTAGCATTCTTTAGCTTACTGTAGTAGAGTCAAACCTGGGAACTCTCCAGGTTTGGCCTGGAGTACTCCATGAGAAGCACCGCTTCTCCAGATCAACACCCCAGGTCAACGCCCCACTCCCCGCCCATTTCCTCTTTAGTGGACAGTCCTGGCTGCGTCACGCAATGGTAGACTCCGGGTAGCAGGAGCCCACAAGTTCCCAGATATGAGTAGAGTGTGCTTAAGTACACTTCCTGCATATGCTCTGTAGCACACCCATCGGAGTCTATGGTAGCTGAGATTGATAATTTAATATGACTGGGAGTCAGTAGCGTACCTAGCGGGGGGCGGGGGGGGCGGTCCGCACCGGGTACCGCTCATCAGGGGGGGGCAAACTTGCCGGCACCCGGCACCCCTCCAGAGACGGAGCAGGCTCGCAAGGCTCTTTAGCAGACCTCCGGCTCCCTTGAGTGATTTTAAGCCGGGTTCAACCCTTGAACCTGGCTTAAAACCACTCAAGGGAGCCGGAGGTCTGTTAAAGACCTCCGATATCGCTCCCTTGCGATCCGCGCGGCAACAGCTGCTGTGTGCCGGGATTTGTTGTCAGATCCCGGCGCACAACACTGAAGCCGCGCCCACTGCCGTCCGTGCCCTCTGACCCGGAAGAAGACAGAAGAACTGAAGAAGAGGAGCGAAGAGGAGGAAAAGAAGCTGTAAGGAGAAAAGAGGAAAGCATTCAGTGAGTGAGAGTTGATTGGTATATGTGTGGATTGGTATGTGTGGATTGGTATGTGTGAATTGGTATATGTGTGGATTAGTATATGTGTGGATTGGTATGTGTGGATTGGTATATATGGATTGGTATGTGTGGATTAGTATATGTCTGGATTGGTATATGTGTGGATTGGTATGTGTGTGGATTGGTGTCAGGCACCACCGGAATGCAAACCTGCAACCCTGTGGATTCTGGGTTTATCACCTATCCACTACTCCACCAGGTGGATCTTGGACTGCAGTGTCCTTCTGCCTCTCCTTGGACCATGCTGTTCCCTGATGCTCTTGAAACACCTGCCCCTCGTTTGGTCAATTAAGGCTTAATATAAACCAGGCATCAGCCTAGCCTCATTGCTAGAGCATTGTGTTCCTGGCCCTGTATACTGAGCTACTGCTTTGCTGCATTTGATCTGTCTCCTGTGTATGACTCTTGGCTATGTCAACGATCCAGTTTTGTGTACCAGACCCCGGCGTGTTCCAGACGTACCTACCTGTCCAGCTGCTTCCAAGCCTTGTGCCCTGCCTGAGAGCTTCCTAGCCGTCTGCCCTGCCAGTGGGCTTCCTAGCCGTCTGTCCTGCCAGTGGGCTTCCTAGCCATCTGCCCTGCCAGTGGGCTTCCTAGCCGTCTGCCCTGCCAGTGGGCTTCCTAGCCGTCTGCCCTGCCCGTGGGCTTCCTAGCCGTCTGCCCTGCCCGTGGGCTTCCTAGCCGTCTGCCCTGCCCGTGGGCTTCCTAGCCGTCTGCCCTGCCAGTGGGCTTCCTAGCCGTCTGCCCTGCCAGTGGGCTTCCTAGCCGTCTGCCCTGCCCGTGGGCTTCCTAGCCGTCTGCCCTGCCCGTGGGCTTCCAGTTTCCTGCCTGTTTTTCTCCTGCTCTCTCTGAACACCTAAAGATGGCGCCTAATAGAAAATCTAAAGCTAAAGTAGCGCACAGCCCTGAACTGGACACATCAGCCGGCCTACATCCATTTTCTGAACCTGCCCCTGCATTGAGACTCCTACCTGATCCGGCACCGAGTGCCCTGACAATTGGTATGTGTGTGGGTTGGTATGTGTGTGGGTTGGTATGTGTGTGGATTGGTATATATCTGCATTGGTATATGTGTTGATTGGTGTGTGTGTGGATTGGTGTGTGTGTGGATTGGTGTGTGTGTGGATTGGTGTGTGTGTGGATTGGTAAATGTGCTGATTGGTATATGTGCGGATTGGTAAGTGTGTGAGAGTGATAGGTGTTATGCTGTACCATTTCCAATGTATTTTTCATTATATAATTATGCTCTAGTACATCATAACTCCCATCACTCTATACTGTTCCATACAGTGGCAGAGCTGGGAGACAGAGGCCTTGCACCCCCACCGCAGGACTCCTGAAAGGTAAGTGAACTTCAAAGTGGGAGAGGGTAGATAGTTAGGAGGGGGTAGATAGGGAGAAGGGAGTGAGACGGGGGATAGGGGGTAGATAGGGAGAAGGGAGTGAGAAGGGGTAGGTAGGACAAAAGGGAGTGAGAAGGGGTAGATAGGGCAATCATACTCCTATCATGCCAAGTCTGCGAGTACATCCTGGAATCTGGGTATGCCTGGGCATGATAGAAATGTGATTGCTGTTAACAATCATATATATATATACCGTATTGGCTCGGATATAGGCCGCACTTTTTTCCCCCACTTTAAGTCTTTAAAGTGGGGGTGCGGCCTATATTCGGGGTCTAGCGCCCGACGCCCGGGACATGCAGTCCCGGGCGCCGGGCAGGCAGCGGGGTTAGGATACAGATCCCCCGCAGCGGTGCAGGGGACCTGCATCCTACTCCCCGATACGCTCAGACAGCCTCCCCTGCCAGCACTTTCCACGGGGGGGGGTGCCGGCACGGGAGGTTGTCTAAGCGCATCGTGCGGTTGTCTAACCGCACGATGCGTTTTACCTCTGGCCCCCCGCCTGACTTACCGGAGCAGACTCCCGGGTGTCTTGCGGGGCCGGCGGGGGACATCTACGCAATACGTGTATACAACTTCCGGTGCCGGCACATCCGGCACCGGAAGTTGTATACGCGTATTGCGTAGATGTCCCCCGCCGGCCTCGCAAGACACCCGGGAGTCAGCTCCGGTAAGTCGGGGGGGCAGAGGAGGACAGTGGCAGCATATCTCGGGGAGGGAGGAGGACAGTGGCAGCATATCTCGGGGGGGGGGACAGTGGCAGCATATCTCGGGGAGGGAGGACAGTGACAGCATATCTCGGGGGGGGGCAGAGTGGCAGCATGTTTTTTTGGTGCTTTTTTAAAGAAAAAAACTTTTTCTTTAAAAAAGCACCAAACTTTTAGGGTGCGGCCTATATACGGGGGCGGCCTATATCCGAGCCAATACGGTATATATATATATATATATATATATTAATATTGTTATTTAATTGTTTTGTCCTATTTTGGTGTGTTACTTACTTGAAATAAGTGTTAGATTTTTTTTTATGGTGTGGGGGGTCATATTCGGTTTCGGCCAGGTAAATGCTGCATTTTCGGTTTCAGTCTAGAATTCGTTTCGGTGCATCCCCACTACTAATGAAGGGGTAGGCCTACACCACATCAATGTTTGGCTTAGTATATAGTGATAGGAGTTATGCTGCACTATTGTCAATGTCTGGCTCAATGTATAGTGATAGGGATTACGCTGTACCACCGTCAATGTGTGCCTCAGTATATAGTGATAGGTGTTATGTTGTACCACCGTCATTGTCTGCCTCAGTATATAGTGATGAGTGTTATGCTGTACCACCGTCAATTTCTGCCTCAGTATATAGTGATGAGTGTTATGCTGTACCACCGTCAATGTCTGCCTCAGTATATAATGATAACAGTAAGTTTTATGCTGTACCACCTTCAGTGTCTGCGCCGGTATATAACGGTAGAAGCTATGCAGTTTTAAAGTGTGTGTGTGGGGGGGGGGGTGCCACATACAGGATCCGCCCCAGGTGCCAAATACTCTAGGTACGCCCCTGCTGGGAGTAAAGCAGGAACTATATGCAAGTATTCTTCCTTATTATAATGTAATAAAAAAAATCTAGAAGGAGTCTAGAATGACCCAATAAGATAATTACATTAAAATAGTGAAAAAAGCATTTATCAGCTTATAATGCTGAGGAACTGAAGAAAGAAACAAATTATGAGAGGTAAGGTTGTTACCAACTCGATTGTACCAGTTTGTTATTGTTTGTGATTTTACATTTATCCCACCGACACTAATTGTAAAGCGCTACGCAATTTACTGGCACTATATAAATAAATGTAGTATAACTCATCCTACATAGTTTTTTGTTAGTCTATTTTTTAGCACTCTAAATCTTAAAACAAAATGCATTTTTGGTTTTACACAAGTAGTTGCATTGCGGCCATGCATCTTTCACAACTGTTTTAGTTTGGACTTCCTGCCTCCCGCAGATATGTTTGTCCGAAAAGAAACAAAGCTAGTGCACTGGTCTGGATAACACCGTCATGGCAGTAGACTCTGGTAAAGATGAACTTAAAAAGCTTTATTCCACTGCCTGGTCACTTCTTACTTGTCAGAGGTTGCATCTTGTTATTGGGATCTATACATTTTCCCAGAAATTGGCTGTTACAATTAGTTATATAAAAGACATTAAAATACATATTTATGAGAACCATACTTTTACATATTACACTCAGATAAATATTCCTTGTAATATAACTTAAGTTAATTATATAACCCAATTAATGGTGTTGAATGTAATTGTACTGAATTGAGATAGAGGTATGTTAATGCAAACATCTAGCAGTTCCCGTTAGGCTCAACAAAATAGGCAAAGGAAGCATTAAAAAAATTTATGACCTTTTCGTGCCATCAAAACACTAAGGGTCTCAGCCCCCTTAGCACCCCAGGTTCCAGTACAGTGAATTGCCCTGGAAACAGATTGCTTAAGATGTGGCACGGGTCCCTTAATTGCAGGACTGTTACATGTCCGATGTTAAGATGTCTTAATTTCCCAGACATGCTGTCTCCTTTATATGGATAATGTCAACTTGCAACCTTGGTGTAATGTGTAGCTTTTACATTTGGAATTAAATTGTTTTATGCCAGGCTTGGCTCTTTTCAGGCAAGATGGGTAAATACACTCACTCTTATGTTTTACATCCGTCTGGCACCTAGATGGTTAATTATCTGCGGATGTTGTATATACAATTAAAAAAAAACAGTACTTGGAATGAGTGGACCATGAAGCATGACAAAACAAAAAGTATCCTTATTAGTGGAATCTGATTTCGGAAAAGCTGCAGGCCAGCAAATATATTAAAGGTGACATCCAGCTATTTATTTTCTGTGTTAAATGCACGTCATAGACTTGATATACAACAGTATAATAAAGAGCATGGGAGGTAAAGCTAGGATCAGAAAAATATTTGGTGGTGATATGTGATGCAAGCCAACATGGCAAGTTGCGCTGTAGTAATATTTTATATAAAATATTTACAAGCTAGATTTATAAACGTGATTTCTTGTTTTCACTACTGTTTAAATTGGCAAGCTTCATAATAAAGTATGTCGTATCTTATAGGAAACCAGAGCAAATGTAAAATAACAAATAATCAAAGAATGAACTTTTCTAAATGTGGCACATGAAAGATCTTCCAGTACATTTAGAGTGAACGGAATAAGCAGAACAGCCGTTCAATAACACAAACAAAATTATTCTCATCCTTTCTGCCTTCTAGGCAAAAAACAAAGAGGATGAACAAAGTAATATGTTTGGCGATAGCCTTATGTCATGCTGTCCTATAGGGTGACCACATTTTGTGATTCGGGAACAGGGGTGTGCTTTCCGTAGAGGTGTGACTTTATTGGGGGCTTGGCTTCAGGATCATGATAATTCAAATTAAATTAATGTTAAAATGAACTATCAACAAGAAACCTGAGCAATGCACATGCATCCAAATCTTGTGTTTTTAAGAGCACTGGAGGGTAGGACAGTCCATCTGACACCTTACACATACATTAACCCTATTTTTATATATATATATATATATATATATATATATATATTTACTCACAGAGTCCATTGCACACCATTCCAAATATTCCAAGCCCGGTGCTAGTAACCAGCAGTTTCCATATAAAACACTTTCAAAAAAAGTTTGACCCTTTGCCGAATCATGCCTCCATTAAAACATTTTTGAATACAATAAAGGTGGAAACTACAGAGGCTATCAAAAAAATAAAAAAAATGGAAAAACCAAAACAGAATCTGACAAAGAAAGAGAGAGCAGCTATCAAAACTTTGAGGATGGACAGTAACATAACAATACGACCAGCTGATAAAGGTGGTGGAATTGTCATCCAGAACTATGTGGATTATTCCAAAGAATTGCATACTCAGTTCAATGACAAGCATACGTATACGGAATTAACGGGTGATCCAACTAGAATGGTACAAACCAAGGTGGAGGAGACCCTAAGTACAGGACTGCGCATGGGAATCATTGATATGAAATTGTACGATTACCTGATTAAGAAAAATCCACGTACCCCAATTATTTATAGCTTGCCAAAGATACACAAGCATGCTCAAAGACCACCTGGACGCCCCATCGTTTCGGCGATAGGTGGTGTCCTTGAACCAATAGCGAAATGGCTTGATGCACAATTTAAGGATTCTGTTGAGGCTATCCCCACAATCATAAAAGACACAGGTTCTTTGATACATCAACTGGACTCTATAAATGAGGATCTGCATAACGTCATTTTAATATCCATGGACGTTAGTAGTTTATATACGGTCATCCCTCATGAGGAGGGTGTGGAAGCAATGAGAAGGCTACTCTTAGATTCATCTTTATATCATGGTCCCCCCCTGGAATTTACTTTGGAGTTACTAATGATCACATTACAATACAATTATTTCCGCTTCGAGAATAAGTGGTATATACAAAGGTCGGGAACATCGATGGGAGCAGCCATGGCGCCCATGTATGCTAATGCATACATGTATGAAGTAGAAAGACGTACATGGTTAAAAACACATGCAAATAAAATCTTGAGGTATTTTCGATATATCGATGATGTGTTGGTACTATGGAGGGGTACCGTTGAGGAAGCGGAGATGTTTGTTGTGGAGATAAATTCTCTACCAACCCCTATTAAAGTTATTGCTCAAATAAGTTCATCAACTATCAATTATCTTGATTTGTCTATTTACATCGAAAATAATAAACTAAAGTATTCCATGTATAGTAAGCCAACGGATAGAAATACTCTACTACATGCCGAAAGTGCACACCCTAATCATTTGAAAAGATCCTTACCGTATTCACAATTTATTAGAGTGATCAGAAACAATACGGATGAAGATAAGAAACAGGAACAGTTGCAGTTGATGTACAATAAGTTTATGGCAAGAGGTTATACTACCAAGATCTTGACAGCAGCTATGGAAAAAGCTACACAGTCGCATACGAAAGTTGGTAAATCTTTGAATACACAAATGGTATGTACAACCACATACAATGCTGGATCTCAACATTTAACTAGAAGCATTAGGAAGAATTGGAATATACTCACCTGCGACGCTTCCTTGCCTCAGGCATTCCATCAGGCCCCGCTAATGAGTTACAAGAGACAAAAGAATCTAAGGGACCTCCTGGTACGGACTGACCAGGTAGAGAGCTACTCAGAGGGTCGAAGTAAATTTAAGAATTATGGGAGTGTCAGATGTTTGGGATGCGTCACATGTGGACATATGACTCCAGGTAAAACATTTGCACACCCACATACGGGCAGAGTCTACAACATCAGACATCGGATCACATGCAAGACAGAGTATGTGATCTACAAGATACAGTGTCCCTGTGGCCTTGTATATATAGGCAAAACAGAAACTACTCTAGGTGAGCGTATTAGGGGTCATAGATCCAGTATTCGGGTAGCCTACAGGGATGGGGAGTCTGATAAGCCTGTGGCAAAACATTTTTTGGATCTTAAACATCCTCTGACATCCCTCAGGTTTATAGCAATTGACCACGTCCCGGAGTCATTGAGAGGGGTCGACCGTGGAAGGCACCTATTACAGAGAGAAACATACTGGATCTTTCATCTGAAGACAATGTCCCCCTTTGGATTGAATGAAAAGCTCACATATACATCGTTTTTATGAGTTATCTCGCAAACTGTATATAGTTAGTGTCCAATGCCTGTATGCGGCATTTTGGAGTAGGTACTGGGGGAGTAGAACACTGTATGTGACTGATATGTAACCCTTTTATTAAGCTTAGAACGTATTTGTGGATACTGTGGAAAATCATATAGTGTAATGTTTTGTGGTATATGGATGGAGTTATACCAGTAGAGATCTTCTTGATTTAATTGTGGTATCAGGTACTACATTAGACAATAGATACCCATGAGTTAAATTGTATATTATAGTGTCTTTATGTTGAATCTAGATGTATACATGAATAAGGAACTGTGTTCAATAATAATGGACACACCAAATTATTAAATATGCCCTATATCTATACATATTTGAATTAGGGATTTTGGTAGATTCAAATTCCACTGATTTGTCCATTTAATAATAATGGTGATTTAAAGTGAGTTGGTATTGCATGTTGCATTTGCAGGCACTTTTTTTAGTGCTGCATCTATCGACATGCTTGGTTTTTAATGTGATGTATCTTTGTATTTTAATAATAAAAGTATATAATGTTTATGTTAGGGGTTAACATTTAGGAACATATTTGCACTGTCACTTTAAATTTTGGACTAGTTTAAATTTTGCACATTTGTTATTTGTACTTTTTGTACTATTTGCAGTTTGCACAATTCATTGCACATTATTGGTACTCTTTGTCAGTATGTCTAGTAAATACCTATATTCACTATATGACATATTGTAGATATATTTAACATTTATAGTTAATCCCCAATCATGTTTGCACATTATAAGCACTTTAAATTTAACATAATGAGCTCTTAGGGGCCTCAGAACATATTTCACATCATTTTAAAACATTTCTGATTGTCCACAAACTGAATAAACTGTGTTACTATAGTAACAGGAACACAATAATGTTACACTGCACTTCCGGGTATGAGCAGTGTTATTACACACATGTTCACTAATGGCATTGACACGCCGATTTCAGCACACACCCACTCACTTCAGATTGGTGAGTTCTCAAGCTATTTTTTTATAAATATGTGTTTGTTTTAGTTCAAATATATGTCCTGATGAAAGTCAGTAATGACTGAAACGTCGACTTGACTTTGAATAAAATGAAATTGTCAATTTAAAGACCTAGAGTGCTGACCATCTTTTTGAAAGTGTTTTATATATATATATATATATATATATATATATATATATATACATACATATACATAATTGAGTTTCTGTACACGTGCTGTCAGACTTCTCCACTTACATCAGATCACTATTAGTTGCTTTCGTATGCATCCACTTTGTATTTGGGGCTGCCCAACAAAATACTCAAGGCTTCAGCCCCCTTAGCACCCCAGTGTTCATACAAATCTTTGGAAAGCAGTTATGCTTGCCTTTCACATAACAAACTGACAGATACCAGTATTTTTTATTTTTTAAAATTTATTTTAAGGCCAAGAGACAAGTGGATTTTTATTTAGGAAGGTGGCAGTTCTATACTAACTACAGACTCAACACTGAAGGAGATGAAAGCTGTAAACTTGCTGTCAAGGACCGATACAATGAACACAATCATGACATGCACTTGCAAAATACAAGTAGCTGAAAAACATATTTTTATTCAATATTTTTACCCATACTTTATTTATTTCTCAGTTAAATTTCATCCTGTTCCTGAACACAGTGCGGGTACTTGCAACTAAAATCTGGGAATCAAATGCAGTTGGTTATGACACCAGGAAACAATACAGGTAGGACTAAGGCTTTTTTTATCTTATGTAGCAATTAAAAAAAAAATGAATTTCCTTTCTTCCCTAATGTACTTGTTTTCTAGGAGCTTGGAATTCTTAGTGGAATTTAAATGCGTTTCCTCTACTCAATTACTCAAGTCACTTTCTTAATAAAGAGTAAAAGGTATATTTTCAAGCACAGCCTCAGGGGCGTGCCAAAGTGGGTGCCGCAGGTGCACAGCACCCAGGCAACAGGTAACCAAGATGCCCAGCAGGGAAAAGTAACTTGTAATATGTGACACTTTGGCAGTAGCGTGTCAGCAAAGTGTCAGCTCTAGAGCTGCAGTGAAGACAGGGCTCAGCGCAAGGTGGGAAAGCTATGCGAGCTGTATTGATGAAGGGGGAGAGTGAGTTTCTGTGTATGTTTGTATGTGTGAGCGTATGCATGTGTGAGTGCCGGCACCCGGAGTTGTATATGCGTATTGCGTAGATGTCCCCCGCCGGCCCCGCAAGACACCTACACTGCTCTTACACACACCTGACCATACATATACACTGACCATCTCACACCAACATATATACACATACACTACACTCACACCCCTTTCTCCCCATCTCTTACCTTTCTCATCTTATTTCTTCCATCCAGTTATGGGAGCGTGAGGTCTGTCATTTCAGACCTCTGTTTACTGCTCCCTCATCACTACGCGCCGGCAATTGATGCCGAGCGCCGGGACATGACGTCATCCCCGGGCTCGGCATCACGCGGGCTCGGCTCCCACGCGCCGCGTTCCCGAAGAGGAGGGGTCGGGGTTTAGCCCCGTTGATGTAACTTCCCTCTTCAACAGACACCAGAGGGAGGGGGAGGAGGTAGATCCTGCTCTGTCTGAGGAGGGCACTCAGGTGTATCAGAGGGAGGGGAGCAGGCACTTAGTGTGGGAGGGGATCAGGTGCTAGGGGGCGTTATTCTCATTACCTGCCCCTATATAATCCCCACAAACCTCTACACCAGTGCTTCTTTGTTAAGCTTAGTGTTGCTTATAACCTCTATAATACTTGAGTCCCTGGTATCCTGAACTTTTGGCTTTCGTCTCCTGTTTATGCTGTCTGCTGCCTGCCTTGACCTTTGGACCGTGACCCCAACTATTCTCTTGGATTTGCCCCTTTTTGTACTGCGTTTCTGGACTTTGTGTAGTGGTGCCTGCGCCACGTTCCGCACCCCCCCCAACTGACATTAGAGAGCATGGGCTCCCTAATATTCGGCTAGTTAGAGGGAGGTCGTGATCTCCCCAACCAGCCCTGCTGATCAGGGCTAGTTGGGGAGATCATGATCTTGCACCTACCTCGGCGCGGCCCTGAAGATGGGCCTAGGGGAGGCGGCTTCTCCGCTCGACCCTCCCCTAGAGATTCGTGGCTTAGTGGGGAATCTCCAGCTCGGTAAGTTTTAGTACCCGTCATACAAGATGACCCCTGACTTTTGAGAAGATTTTCTCGGGTTAAAAAGTCGTCTTATACGCCGGAATATACGGTATACAGTATTAACAGCAGAAGAAGTAGAAGCAAAACTATTTCTTAATTTGTATATTTTTTGTAGGTTTCAAATAACTCCTCAATTCCTTTGGTAACTTCCATTTTCAGTGTTTGTAAAGGCTTAACCTTTTCACAATCAGCACATATGTATATTTTAAAAGGTTGATCATGATGGTCTTTAATATTATGTTATATGGGACAGGATGGTTTTCTAGATCAAAAACTGTTATAGTAGATAGTTCCATATTATCTGCAAAATTCAATATGATATTATGAATGCCACGTTTCCCGCTGAGAATATTTATTTCATGATAAATTTTCTCTTATTCTTAAACAAAATTGAAAAAAATATATGTCAAACTCTATAAATGCTGAAACCAACATCCTATTTCAATTCCTAAAAATATGATTAGGCATTTGTGAAACACCGCATAAATAAAATAAGGGATCCGAACTTCACAAGGAGAAAAACAGAATAAAGTGCATACTGCAGTATTGTCAGTAATATGCATATATATTTTTATGAGAAGTATACTGTCAATGCTCACTATTTGCAGCTCTCTTAAGCAGGCTTCTCAAATTTCAGTGTTAAATATGAGATGTCACATTCCAGTCTTCATGGAGCCAAGTTGTAGTACTGTGTGCTCTTACTTGAATGCTTCTCAGTTTGTCTATTCTAGAATGAAGACTGGTAGACTGTGACATCTCACATTTGACACAGAAACCAGAGAGGTCTAACTAAAAGCCCTGGACTTAGTGCATACCTGACATTTTTGTGAGATCCTGTTCCATCAAAATTTGGGTCTATCCAGGCATAAAAATACCATAGTTGCGAACATTTGAAAAATAATTCCAGGGACACTTTGCAAGCGCAGAGCAATCAAGTTAATATTTAGTCGACCGCACCCGTAGCTAAAACCACACACCTGATTGAAAAGTCCAACCCACCTCAATTTATGTTCATTCACCACTCCACTGCTTTTGATAATTCTGGATCCATGCTTTCAATGTAAACCGCTCTACTCCATCTGATTAGACTTGTTCCAGATTCTGTTAAAACCAGTCGGCTACCAAACGTCTCAAGTTGTGTTGAAACCACTCCCCTGACTCAATTTTCATGTTCTTTGTTTAACAACCTATCCAATATTTCTAATGATCTCTGTTTGTGTGCAAGTCATCCAACATTGGTCATTCTAGGCCATTTTGATGTAAGGTAATTATAGTTAAAGGCTAATGACGTCCAAACTACATCACCATCCTTGTTAGTGTTTTGGTCACAATTTTAAAGCTAGGCTGAGCCAGGAACATTATGCTCTAAAATCCAAGCCAAACAGATCCAAGCCAAGAGCATGAATGATTATCCACACTGACATGCACTCATTCAAGCACACAGCAATTATTGCCATGTATATAGTTATCATGACATCTAGGACCCCTGTTGTATCTTTGAATTTTAACCTTATACATGCTGCCTGGCAGAAGCTGAGCTGGATAGCTGGCTTAAGCCTACCTGTCTTCTACCCTTAGTACAATAACTCCCCTCTTTTATCACTCCAGGGCTTCTCTGTCCAAATCCCTCCTCTTCTTGTTACCCCTAGCCTTTGTTACCCCTACCCTAAACAAGCCTTTAATTTCCCACTGCAGCATGATGTTAAAATTATCCAGATGATAATATTGCCAAACCAATGCCAATCGAATTTAAACCATTGTAACTTTTCCCATACCAGTTACCTTCCTTCTTCCTCTTCCACTGCCATCTTCTTGTTCATCAAAATATCCATTTAATGCATCTCATTATTTCCAAGCTTTTTTTTGGCTAAGTAATCGTGCTGAACGATGTTTCAGGACTTTTCTGACTTACAGTATTACAGAAAATCATAAATTCTCTTAAGTCTTCTTTCCTGGAGCATGCCTTTTGAAGATGATCGTATGTATCAATAAAAAGCTGTTCTACATTTACTGAACCCTTTTGATGCTCATTGACTTAATAGATGAGACAAATGACATGGACAACCAACATCAAACACTTTTCTTTTATTCTACCTAGCAGACTGTTGTGTCTGCCAACCATGAGACTTGCATTGTCACTGCTGTAGGCAACACAGTTCTTCTGATCTAATCCCTTCTGTGTTATGACTTTGTTCAGACCATTAAAAATGTTATATCCTGTGGCTTTGTTGCATAGAAACCTATCAAGCAATGATGTCACAACATTTATACAGTCATTTTTGTGGTGTCTTAAAAGAACCAGGAACAATTGCCATCTGTTGCTATTGCAAGCCATCCTTCGTTGGTGCACATCAGTGAATTTAGAACCTTCTTTTGTGCTTCTGGTGCTATGATTGCATAAATGTGTGTCTTTTGTTCTCCCACAAGCAAATCTAGTAGCAATATCTCTTGGGAACATTTCCTTAAAAAGCTTTGCAGCATGCTCCCTAGATAAGAATGAGATATAATGTCCAATCAAGACTGCTGTCCACAGCAGTGCAGCTCGGTTGGCTTGCTCATCTAATGGATCTATACTGAATGTAGAAACCCAGCTTGATAATTTGTTACTTGTCATGCCACTTTCACGTAAAGCAGCTCGGTCTACAACTAAGTGTTTTTATATGGTCTTTGATATTGTTTATTCTGTGCGTAATGCGTATGTCCTTAGAACAGAGGGCATATTCAGCACCCATCTGACTTTTCTTTTGGATTTCCCTTTAGTACATACAGACCTTTCACTATCATCTGGTTAGCAAAGATCGGTTTCTGTGATAATGGGTTCTGGTTCTTCAATCTCTTCGGTCAACCTCACTTCTGACAGAGAAGCAGTTGATTTCTCTCTTTCAACATCAAGTGTGGCAATTTGCTGACTTTCCTTGGTTGCCAGTCTCACAACTTGCAGAGCATAACTTCACACAGGTTGGATGCAGAATTTCATACAATCCTCCCTGCTAATCTGCAACAAGTATTTGTGTAATAAAAGGATGAACTGCGGACGTAGAGCTATCACACAAAAACAAAAAGATGAACTTTATTCCAAGTATCGTGTGCATGAACTAGCCAAATGCTTTGGGTCTCTGGTTAAGGATGGATCTTGTTAAGTTGTTGAGAACAACTCAGGATGAATAATGGACTGTGCATTGCCCCTAAGCTTCTATCCCCAATATCTGCATTGTGCCACCTTGAGCTGCCTTGTCCCACCTGAGGACCCATTTTCACAACCCAGACTATCAGGCATTAAGGGATTGGTTCTTAAGAGTCTAATGAGTGGGCAGTGGGGTGATGATCCAGAGTTTAGGTGGCAATGGGCCCTCAAATGAGTATCTGGGATAACACCACATTGCAAGACTATCACCCACCTGAGCTACTGTTACCCAACTCTTAACCCAAGGGTTCCACCCTTCGCAGCCTGGAATATTCAAAACTTTTGTATTGCTCATGTTCTTCAGGCAACCACTAGTGGCTGCTCTTCCTCTCTGGAGCACCCGTTATTGATTGTTTGAGCCTGATTACCTGTGTGGAGTCCTGCCTATTTTAACCTGCCCTTCAGTCAAGGCTTTGGCATTAATGTATGAGGACCACTTTGCCCTGCCAGTGGGCTTCCAGCCGTCTGTCCTGCCAGTGGGCCTCCAGCCGTCTGTCCTGCCAGTGGGCCTCCAGCCGTGCGCCCTGCCAGTGGGCCTCCAGCCGTGCGCCCTGCCAGTGGGCCTCCAGCCGTGCGCCCTGCCAGTGGGCCTCCAGCCGTGCGCCCTGCCAGTGGGCCTCCTGCCGTGTGCCCTGCCATTGGGCTTCCTGCCGTGCGCCCTGCTTTTGGGCCAAACTTATTACCTTGTACTTACTTGTCCTGCCAGTTACCTCAATATAGACTATATCTCAGTATTCTGTCTGTGGTGTCTTCCTTTGCACCAGTCTGTATCTTCCTTCAGCTATGAGGCATTGTGGGGTACAGACAGAACCCCAAGTATCCCTTGCTACTGGGCTCCTACCCGGACCTGCTCGCCCGGGTCCTGACACCAAGCTTTCTAGGTTATAAAGGGGATGCTATGGATGAAAGCTCAGGGACTGTGTCTGGAATGACACCATGTTGATGGACCATCACACTCCCTCACATAAGCTGCTATCCCATCCTTAAGGAGTTGTTTCTTCATCCTTGACAGTTTAGAGAAAAGGGATGGACCATTCAAAGGTAAGAACAATTCAGAGGGCTGACTGGCCCTGAAAGACCCTGTTAAGAGCCAATCAACCCTCTGTGCTGTGCTCTCCTGCTTAATCTATCCCTTTACCAAACTGAAGGTGAAAGGATGGATCCTCAATAGGGGTACACAGCAGCTCAGGTGGATGAAGGACAACTCATAGGGTGATTGTCAGGGACTGGGTCCATATAGATATGTTCAGGAGTTATTGCGCAGTAGCGGAGTTGGACATGGCCTGGGGCAGGGCGACTGCACTCACCCGGGTTTTTTTTTTAAATGCTTTGGTATTATACTTGGCGAAAAGTAAAATTAAAATCTTTCTTTTTATCATTAAAGTTTCTGTTCTTTTCCCTGTAAAGGTCTTCCCTTTCCATCCCACTTACTTGCTTTAAGAAAAGCAATAAATCATCAATCTGACATTACGAAATAATGCAGAATGAAAATAAACAAGAAATATCTGATAACACACAGGGTGCAAAATGTCACTATTATTAAGCTTATAACATTATTTATACATCTGACAAATGTATAGCGCTTTTAAAAACCCACATTAGTGTAAATATAACTTGCTATTTGGGAAATGACACAACATCTGACTTGGAATTAATATATAGTGAATGAGCCTAATGATCTGTAAGAGCAGATTTTTCACAATCATAGATTTTTTGTATAGCTAAAGACTGTAGGACTATTGTAATTTAGTTTAACTGTTCTTGTGTTTGTGTTTGCTTCCGTTTGTGCTTGGATTGCTTTTGTTTATATGTTAATAGGGAGATGACTCAGACAAGAAATAATGAAGCATAACTAAAATTTATAATGAATGTATAAGCTTCTATTATCTTAGTTCAGTTTCCAAAACAAGGAGTTTTTTGGCTCCTTTTTTCCTATTTAAAATGTTTTATAGGGTTGTACCTTAAGCTTTTGTCTTGTAAAGTTTTGTGCTGTTTTTAGAGGCTCTAATACACTTGAACAGACTTAATATATTGTAGTGACTAATTTAGTAAAAAAGCAAATGGTTTTATGTACAGTGCTGCTCCACTCCATTAATTCTATTGAAAAAGGTAATTTAAAGAATACATTTTGGTAGGTAATTCTATATTTAGTTGAATGGAAGTTGGGATTGATGTGCTCCAAGCTAGTTAAGATTTTATGGGTTTTGTTGTTAATTTTAAAAGTTCCATAAATTACCTTGCAACTGGCAAGTGTCTCAAATAAGTCACACAAATATTTGAATATTTATAGTGGTCCTTATTAAATGATTATGTCCCTATTTTTGAACTACGTTATCACCTGGATGCATACTGTGTCTGGTAACATTTTATATACTGCAGTTATACATTTTTTCATATGCAAAATAGGATTCACACCAAATATAGCAAATGTTCAAAGTAAACAAAAGAAAGGAATAACTATATTCCTAAAGCACAGTATTACAATCTAATAGAGTACACACTGATTTGTGATACAGAAATTAATAAATGATGCTCTAGAAAAACCGTATAGTGTTTATAGGATTAATTCCACACAAATACAATTATCTTTACTAGACAAATAAGGACTGCAGTTTACATACCTTTGGACAGCTAGTTTGAGTGAAGACCCTTGATATCCCCTAGAATTTATCAACTATATTATATATAAATAGATCCAGTAGATTCCATTTCTGTGTTATAATAGGTGACAGTGAAACCATATAATAATAATATTCCTGTCTGCTTTGCTTTTATGTCTAATAATTTATTTAAAATCATTTTTTTTATGTACTGTGGTAAAGTGTATAGGAAAGTGGTGGATGGGGTGTATATCTCACCTGGTGTTCTCAGCCAGGCAGGGTAGCAGACATCTAGGAGGATACATACTGCTTTAGCAGAGCGTAGTCTGCTTGGGCTGTTTTGTTTAAAGTTACATGGCCTGGATTTCTTGGACTGGAGGACAGGTTGGAAGTGGGAGAGCTCCAGTCCACACCCCTAGTCCACTACAGGTTTTACTTACTCCCTGGCGTCCTCAGGTGAGGCTTCCTATGCTTATTACTGGGGAGGAAGCCTTAAAAGAGAGGGCTGTTAGGTTTGCAGTGTGTAGGAGAGACTGAGGTATGAAGCTTTCCCTATGGACAACCTGTTACTTTGCTTTGTGCCAGACCTTAGGCTTGTAATGGGATAGTGAGGTATCCTGATGTTTAGTTAGAGCCGGACAGGCTTAGAGTTTGTTTTGTTTGCAAGGTGCTCTGTGCCTACGTCATTTAAATAAACACCCTCTTGAACTTTTGAAACCTGCTGCCTGTGTGGATACTGTGTGTGAGCTGTTCCCTACAGTACATTTAATTTTTATGAAGGAAAATAAAGAACAAAAATATATACAGTCGTGTGAAAAAGAAAGTGCACTCACTTTGAATTCTATGGTGGTACATATGAGTAAATGAAGTAAATGATGAACAGATGAACAACCAGGCAGTAAGAAGGGGCAGAGGTGGTAGAAAGGGGAGTTTTGTGACAAGATTTTTTTCCTTTCCTTTTTGGGGATGGGGGGGCGCCACAGAAGTAGTCTGCACGCGGCGCCAGAACACTTAAGGCCGGCTCTGTGAACAACAACACATGACATATTACACCGTGTCATGCTTTATTTACTAATATCAGCAAGTTTGACTACCTCTATAGAAGCCACGGTTTTCTGGTCTGGGGCATTCAGGTGTGTGTTAACACAATGCCAAGGAGGGAAGACATCAGCAATGCTCTTAAATAAGCAATTGTTGCTCTATCAGTCTGAGAATGTTTATAAGGCAATTTCCAGACAATGTAAAGTCTATCATTTTATAATGAGAAAGATTATTCAAAAGTGGAAAACATTCAAAACAGTTGCCAAACTTCCCAGTAGTGGACATCCCAGCAAATTCACCCCAAGGTCCGACTGTGCAATGTTTAGAGAAATTGCAAAAGACCCAAGAGTTACATCTCAGGCTCTATAGGCCTCAGTTAACATGTTAAATGTTAAAGTTCATGACATTACAATTAGAAAAAGACTGAACAAGTATGGTTTGTTTGGAAGGGTTGCCAGGAGAAAAACTCTTTTCTCTTAAAAGAACATCTCAGCACATCTTACGCTTGCACAGTTGCATCTGTAATTTTTCACTTCCAACTCAATAAAAACTAGTTTGTAATGTTATTTTTCTAAACTCTAATATCAAAAGCTGTGTTGCTAAATATTTATAGTAGGTAACCGGTCTAAAATAAACAGAAATTGAGAACAGTAGACTGTGTTTTTCTAATATTTTATAGCTAAAAGTTAAATTTATTAGACTATCACAAAAGACATCTTTAAATTTAATGCATGGCTGCCGTCAATTAAACAGCTCTAGCTGCCCAGGATGTTAAAATATGCCAACAAAACTGACCAAATGAGGTTGTATTTGTATCACAAATCTGACGTGCACAACAAATAAGTGAATATCACACTTCTAAAAATAAAATAAAAATTAAATTAAAAGCGACAAGTTCATTTATATCTTGCGCACTCCAGTCTTGTGCTACAAATACATGCAGTCCCTCATTTGATGCAACAAGGGGTGTAGTTTCTGAAAATATATACTTTATGTACCATAATTTAACTTTCCAGCTGTCTAGAGCTGTCTAAACAGGGAAAAGAAAAAATGTCAGTGCGCTAAGCTAGTCTCAGGCTCAAATAATACAAATGTATAATATGAGGCCTACCAAACAGTGTGAGCATGCTACAAATACAGTGTGTTGGCTGTACATTGTATACAAAAAACAAAATACTGTCTGCGCTTCTCACCCTAATAAAGTTGGCAACAAATATATAAACATAATATAAATGAGAGGTTTTGGTTATATGAATTGGCCAAAGCATAATTAAGCTCACCCGCCACGTCAAGGCACACTCTCAATAGGGTAAGATCCTACTCTCACCTCCTACATAGTGGGCACACAAAGCAGTTTATACTGCTACCAAAACCTTATTAATGTGTTGGGGGAGGTGCAATTAAACCTCCTCCCATTTAACCCCTGGACAGCAAGCTGCAACCAGACTGATGAGGCGCCAACAACCTCAAATATGTGCAAACAGGGAAAAGAAAAAATGTTGGTGCGCTAAGCTAGTCTCAGGCTCAAATAATACAAATGTATAATACGAGGCCTACCAAACAGTGTGAGCATGCTGCAAATACAGTGTGTTGGCTGTACAATGTATACAAAAAACAAAATACTGTTTTGTTTGCTGTCCAGGGGTTAAATGGGGTCCAGGTTTGTACTAGAAACACATGCAGCCCCTCATTTGATGTGCCAAGGGGTGTAGTTTTTGCAAATGTGTACTTTTTGTGCCATAATTTAATTTCTTATGTGAGCAGTAATGCCACATCAAGGCTTCAACCCTAATTACTGACCATTCACACGCCTTTCATATCTCCATTCACTCGCAGAAGCACATACCATACTTTCCATACATTCATTCACAGAAGCACACACCATTCTTTTCCCTTACAATCCCAAAGAAATGATGGTAAAGGGAGAAAAAAAAATCACTTTTACAGCAAAAATAAGTTTTGCAGTAAAAATGCAAGGCGCTCCAGCGATGAGATGGTTACTCACGTACCGCACAGGCGAGATGACTGATTTTAATAATATTTGCAGTTCATCAGGATTTCAAAAATTGCCTTCCTCTACCATTGGCTAAATTTAACTTAATAAAATTTAGTATCGGCCATTTTTAAAAAGGGAATGTGACTTTTTCATAGCTATATGATCACTGTGGTAACATTGGCTACCACAGTGATCATTTAGCTAGAATACTTAAACTTTTTTTTTTAAACTAGTTTATGTTTAGATAATTTAATTAGGGGGTCTCTAGGCAATTTTGTTCCTTATTTATCTGCCTTTAGAGACCCCCAAATCATTTTTTTTTACTTTTTTTGTACATTTTTATTTTTTTAACTTAATATTTTTTATTCTTTTTTCACAACCATGCCGTCGTTAGCAGTCAAGGGGTTAAACAGTGTAGAAAGCGATCACCCAAACGGTGTTGCTGTAATGGCTTAATGTTGAGGCATTCAGCAACACTGAGATTGGCAACAGGGGCTCCAAGTGTCCCTTCTCACAGATCTTAACATCGTCCGCCATATATTGTATGGCGCTGGACGCCTGATTTAAAGGAGCTTAAACTTAAATGGTGTCGTTGAAATGCCTCGATAGTGAGGCATTCAGCGACACCAAAAACCCACCCCAGGACGCAAGATGGCCATTAAAAAAAAAAAAAGTTCCCAAGACACTCTCTCCAGACTCCCCTGAGAACTCTGAGCTCCCCCTGCAGGTTGTTAGTAGTAAAATTACTGGGGAAAAAAATAAAAAATAGTTTTAAAAAAATAGGTAACATGTAAAAAGTTTATATTTAAAGTTTATTTGGATGAGAAAGTCCTAAAATTGGCGCTATATCTTCACAAAAAATCATGTATGCAAAATTATATGTATGATTTGATGTGGTAAATCAAATTCGCTAGATTCATAGTTGTCCCAAAAATAGCACAGATGTCAAAATTCCAAAATTTTTTTCCACCTGATGGTTTAAACAATGAAGACTATCAGAATTCTGTTAGCAAATCTTCAGAATTGGTATAAGCCATTTTGTACATTGATACACTGTAGCAGGTTCCTGGTCTAATGCCCCAGAAATCTAAATGTAAGATTCTTTCACACTAAGATGTAATACGCAGAACAAAAAAAAGCCATTGCAATTCTGAATCTAATGTCCTTTTTGCAGTTATTAGTTTAATATCACAATTAATATTCAAGTTATTACATTCATTTATATATATAGTACATGAATGCATAGTTACACTGCTACTATATATATAAATGAATATATATATAGTACATGAATGCATAGTTAAACTGCTACTCAAATGTGGGCAAAACAGTCGTTACATCAGCCTGATAAAAACATCAATATGTAAAGGTTGTTTTTCAGTTTCAGTTCATATAAAAAGGATCTAGATACATTTAATCCAACTTAATTATTCAATTATTTTGATTTAAATTGGCTGCCCAGAGGTTAGCTTTGATTTTCTTTGACAAGCTATGAGGACATTCTGTTCAATAAATGTGTACGTCGGTTTAAGCAGTTAGTGCTTGTTACTTGACTACGTGCCCTTGGAATTATTTTCCAGTTAGTATGGTGTTAGCATTTCTTTAATTAGTGTTCTGGATCTTAGATGACTTATCATGTAAAGCCCAATGCATTTAGGCACATGATATCTCCCTGCATGTGTAATGCGCTACATCTTTAGAACCCTCAAGGAAGCCAGAACTGATAGTATAATTGCCCATACAAAGCATCAGCTAAATCAAATTAATAAAGTAAAATTCTGTTTAGGAATCCAAATTAAAAAGTAAAAACAGTGCAACATAGGGGCCACAAACGTTAATAAAAAGAATGGGAATAATTCAAGTATGAAGAGTGCCTTGAGCTGCTATATCCAAGTCTCAATATTCATGTATTATTATATTCAAGATCAGTAAACAGTTGCTAGAAAACATTGCATCCAATAGACAAAGAAAAACAAAAGGAGACCATTAAGAAAAATGCAATACAGAAAAAGAAGTTCAAAAGCTGTAAAGCTCAGGCATGCACTAACTAGGGAGATGGGGACTGCAGTCATTATGTATTTTTGTGACACATAGACAGTTGATAATGGTTGATCTCTAAAACAATCTGACTGCCTTTGAAGTCATTGAGGAACTTTACCTTTTTTATAGTTTAATAGGTAAAATCGTTTCCGCCATTTTTCTCCAAAAGAATCAAGGAAAAAATAACACTTTATATAGCACATCACTTTTTTACAGCTCCATTATCATCATGTATAGTATTATGACAGATCTAATTGTCTCACTTACTTATTCCGTTTTTGGTTTTTTTCATAGGAAGCTGGCAAAGTCGACATTGGTTCTAATCTTGGTGTTTGGGGTACACTACATAGTGTTTGTGTGCTTGCCACACACCTTCACTGGCTTAGCCTGGGAGATTCGGATGCACTTTGAACTTTTCTTCAACTCATTCCAGGTGCTTTACATGTTTTTTATTTCAACATAGATCCTATTCCTAGTTCACAGTATTCCCCTTTAAATCGTTACATGCACTCCCATGTGTATTCAAAATTAATATATATTTGAACAAATAACATTTAATTAATTAGCTTAAAAATAGGATTTTACAATGAGCCCAGATCATAAATTAAAGGAGATGTGACAAGTTTAAAATACCTACATGACATAATGTCATTGGCATTATAACATCAATCTTTAATTTGAATTTCAGAATGCTGATTTGTTACAGTACAGGAGTCAGGGAGCAGAAAAGTTCCCCCTGTATTTTAATCTGGATCTATACCCACAGCACACTTCCCTTTGATGTAATTTCATCCTTTGCCAATTATCATTCACAACAAGTATGACAGTTCTTACTGCACACTATTTTGGATATCTGACACACTCCACGTGTACGCACTAATAGGTCATACTTGTTTTTTTGCATATACTTTCATTTGAGGCCAGCGTGGTTTGACGCTCAAATAATTAAACTAGTTCTACTGTGTCTGTGATCATTTTAGCAGTGATACTCACCTAGGATCATGTTTGTTTAGGAATAACTGATATAAAGTTATTATGGAATTAGACAAGAGAGTCAAATCATGGACACTTCTTCAAGGTTGCTGGATAAGCTAAATGGGAGCTCTGTGTTCACCAGATGGTTATTTGTTCACTAAATCCATTATTTAAAGACCTAACACAACTAGGTACATTTCAGCTGTAACTGTTGTAGATATACTTTGTAAGTGATATACAGTATTTGTGTAGCAGAGCTTCCTGGATTGTTTGCCAATTACTAGAGCGGTGATGTGATATCACAAATATCTTTGTACCATTTTATAGACTTGAGCTCATACATAAATAATGATTCACCACCTGTCGTAGTGTATATGAGACTGACGCATAGCAGCTTTGACTGTAAAAATAGTTATTTGGACTGCATTGTATGTGACAATGGTTATCAGACCCTTTTTGTTGAGGAAAACAGTAGAAAAGAGACTGTGTACTTAAAATAGCATTTGGATACATACATTTAGAAGTTCATAAGCAAGTTAAGTTGCCTTCAAACACCATGTGAACGTACACAAAATTATTATTATTATCTTACAATAAAGATGTTTCAACCATACCCAATAATAGAGTTCATCAGTGCAGGATAACATACATTAATAGTGCCTTCTAGACAATTTCTGACAACGGAAATTAAATGTAGCTTCATTGAATTTTTGAAATGCCTATGGGGGAATCCAATGGGGAAAACAAAGCCAATATATTTTCTCTCATAATACTTTCAATATTCCTTCATCTTAGCTTCATTCACTTCCCAGTGAATGAATACATGTATATAATACACATATTATACTATAACTGTGCTTGTTTTATATTTGTGAGACTAAACAAATTAGTATTAATTTGAACTAATCACGTGTTTCCCCCCAATCATGCAGGGCTTCTTTGTCTCAATAATCTATTGCTACTGTAATGGAGAGGTAAGTGAAACTTAAAAAATACAATTTCTTTTTTCAGTTTTCATTGTTTATTATTGACAGATAATACTATTATGTGCATTGATAATTTTTTTATTCTTGGCAAATTAGCTGATTTAAAGAACGGCGAAGGCAGCAATAATATTTTAGCATCCCCGGATCTATGCAGAAAAATAAACCAGGAAGAAAATCAGTTTGATTACAAAGTACTTGCAAATAACTGGGAATACTGAGGAATGCTACAGCAGAGATCACTCCTCTGTTTCCATATAGAAAGGACCAGTTCTCGATTCCAATACATATTAAAAACACCGTATCCAATGAGCGATGTCTATAGAGTTTTGCGCCTTATGGAGCTAAATCATAGGCACGCTGTAGGTGGGAAATAGACAGACCACTCTAGGGAGGGGATTGAGTAAAGCACTACCCCAAAAATAGCTGGCAATCAGGATCCATATCAGGTTCCTCTTATGCAAATCTTTATTACCAGGTATGTATATACATATCCAATAAAGTACTGGAATTCTAACTCAACCCATTTTGCAAAGCTGTTTAGCTTTGTTGATCTATAATCTGTGAGTTTGCTGTCTATTACAATGTGTTTTCTAAATACATGCACAGTGAGGGGCACAAAAGTGGGGTACACCCTCTGCTGGTGTACTCGGCACCAGTAGCGTACCTAGCGGGGGGCGGGGGGGGCAGTCCGCAACGGGGGCCACTCATCAGGGGGGTGCCAACTTGCCGGCACCCGGCACCCCTCCAGAGACGGACAGTAATGTCCGCCGCTGGAGGAGCAGGCTCGCAAGAGAGCGGTATCGGAGGTCTGTTAAAGACCTCCGACACTGCTCCCTTGCGATCCGCGCGGCAACTGCTGCTGTGCGCCGGGGTTTGTTGTCAGATCCCGGCGGCACTGAAGTCGCGCCCACAGTGCCCTCTGACCCGGAAGAAGAGGAGCGAAGAGGAAGACTGCTGTAAGAAGAAAAGACTGCTGTAAGAAGAAAAGAGGTAGAAAAGAAGGTAGGAAATCATTCAGTAAGACTGAGTGACAGTGAGAGTGGATTGGTATGTGTGGAATCTGGATTGGTATGTGTGGAATCTGTGGATTGGTATGTGTGGAATCTGTGGATTGGTATGTGTGGAATCTGTGGATTGGTATGTGTGGAATCTGTGGATTGGTATATGTGTGGATTGGTATGTGTGGAATCTGTGGATGGTTATGTGTGGAATCTGTGGATTGGTATATGTGTGGATTGGTATATGTGTGGATTGGTATATGTGTGGAATCTTTGGATTGGTATATGTGTGGAATCTGTGGATTGGTATATGTGTGGATTGGTATATGTGTGGATTGGTATGTGTGGAATGTGTCGATTGGTATATGTGTGGATTGGTATATGTGTGGATTGGTATGTGTGGAATCTGTGGATTGGTATGTGTGGAATCTGTGGATTGGTATGTATGGAATCTGTGGATTGGCATGTGTGGAATCTGTGGATTGGCATGTGTGGAATCTGTGGATTGGCATGTGTGGAATCTGTGGATTGGTATATGTGTGGATTGTTATGTGTGGAATCTGTGGATTGTTATGTGTGGAATCTGTGGATTGGTATATGTGTGGATTGGTATATGTGTGGATTGGTATATGTGTGGAATCTGTGGATTGGTATATGTGGGGAATCTGTGGATTGGTATATGTGTGGATTGGTATATGTGTGGATTGGTATGTGTGGAATCTGTGGATTGGTATGTGTGGAATGTGTCGATTGGTATATGTGTGGATTGGTATATGTGTGGAATCTGTGGATTGGTATGTGTGGATTGGCATGTGTGGATTGGTATGTGTGGTATGTGTGGATTGGTATGTGTGGAATCTGTGGATTGGTATGTGTGGATTGGTATGTGTGGAATCTGTGGATTGGTATGTGTGGATTGGTATGTGTGGAATCTGTGGATTGGTATGTGTGGAATCTGTGGATTGGTATACGTGTGGATTGGTATACGTGTGGATTGGTATACGTGTGGATTGGTATACGTGTGGATTGGTAAATGTGTGAGAGTGATGGGTGTTATGCTGTACCATTTCCAATGTCTTTTTCATTATAATTATGCTCTAAAGTACATCATAACTCCCATCACTCTATACTGTTCCATACAGTGGCAGAGCTGGGAGACAGAGGCCTTGCACCCCCACCGCAGGACTCCTGAAAGATAAGTGAACTTCAAAGTGGGCAGGGGGTAGATAGGGAGAAGGGAGTGAGACGGGGGGATAGGGGGTAGATAGGGAGAAGGGGTAGATAGGGCAGAAGGGGGTGATAATGGGTAGGTAGGGAGAAAGGAGGGTATCAAGAATATTGAAATAAAGAGTCAGAATGAGAGTGCGAAAATCAATGGATTAATGTGTGGATGAATTGTGTGAATAAGTGAGAGAATTAATGAATTTGTGAGAATGCATCAATAAATATGTGTAAATAATTTGTGTGAAAGAATAAATGATTGTGTGAATGAAAGTGAATTAGTGAGTGACTGTAAAAGTGTTTGTGTTAATCATAGGTGTATAGTTGATTTGTCAAAAAGGCAAAGATGGTATAAGCAGGGTGTTTATGGGACAAAAATGGCACAGGCAGGGTGTTTATGGGACAAAGATGGCACAGGTAGCGTGTTTATGGGACAAAGATGGCGTACACTCGGCTGTTTGGGAACAATGCTGACTCATGCTGGGGTTTTTGGGGGCAAAGATGGCACATCCTATGTGTGTGTAATTTGGGTGCTGGTCAGGTTCTATGTGGGCAATGTGGACGCTGTTTTTTTTGGAGGGTTATTAAAGAAAGCACTATTAATTTATTTTATTTATTAAATTAATTTTTTCAGATTTCTTGTTGTTTACAGTTGACATACAGTTTACTAATTGGTGCAATAAATATTCTTAACATAATTTTGTAGATGTCTTTACATTTGGTGGGGGGGGGGGTGCCACTTACAGGATCCGCCCCGGGTGCCAAATACTCTAGGTACGCCCCTGCTCGGCACAGCCAAGCAGGTTTTCACTGCTCTCTCAACTCTTGAGAGTACGAGCTTCAGTGGAGACAGATCTGTGCAAGGTAAGTAGTAGTGTATTTATGCGCAGGGTATGGAAATACCTGAGACTGCCTACAAGAATTCCTTTGTACTATAAAATGTTCAATATATTTATCTTTAGCCTTAACTAGTTATTTAGAATGCATTGATTTGTAATGTGTCAACTAGCAATCGGAACTAAGCCATTATATATTTCTTAATTAGGTGCAGACTGAGATTAAGAAAACATGGACAAGATGGAATCTTGCATTTGACTGGAAAAGCACAACCCATTGTGGCAACTTCAGGTATGGTTCTGTCCTGACCAATATGACTCACAGCACTAGCAGCCAGTCTCAGATGGTAACCAGCTCTCGTATGGTATTGATCTCCAGCAAAGTGAGTCGAAGTGTCAGTAAGCAGGTCGATGGACATATGAATTTACCAGGGTATGTTAGAAGCAACTCTGACCAAGACTGTCTGCCTCAGTGGATCCAGGAAGAGACAAATGAGGATGAAGAAAAACAAGTTGATGACATATCCTTAAAGGAAACACTGAGGCCTCTGCAGATGAACACCGAGGCAGAAGTCAACAGAAACGATATAGAAGAAACACTGTAATGAGCCACTCTGGGAAGGGATCTCAAGGACATTACATGAAAACGGGTAGAAATGTCTTATTATTTTTGCAAGCTGCAAAACCACTGTATAGACGCATGACTCAGTGACAAAATATAATTCATAAAAGATAATTGCCACATTTCATAACACAGAAAAGCACAAAAGGCGGGAAAAGGCCAACAAGATATTATATTAATGGCCGGTGTGTCTGTGTTCTGGATCTTATGCAGTCTAGAGCACTTACTTACAAACCATGGGCAACATAACAGTCCCAACTAGAGATGTAGTATTTCTGGACATTTTGAAGCCATGGGAAAAAAAAAACAATTTACCCAGAAAAAATGAAAATTTTCAGAAAAATTTTAAATCATTCTGTTACACTGGGGACATAAAATGCAATGTATATAAAAGTATTATACTTTAAATAAAAGTACAGTTGTAAATAAGTTGTTGGAAAAAGGTCTGTATATGTTAAAAACATTTTAATTATAAATAAAAACAGGATGTTGGCATCACCAATTTACGGGGAGGAGGAAAAGAAAAAACAATTTACTGGCCAGACCCAGGCTATAGGTAAACACAAAACACTATTAATAGAAATAATTTAGATAAAGGTTATAGAGATAATAGGAGTCATTTAGATAACGGTTATAAAGATAACCTAGTTTTTCAGACACATTTAACCCCTTAACTGACAAGGCCTATCTGAGAGGACAGAAACAATCAACTTCAAGTATACCAACAAGACCAAACTAAATTGAAACCTTTTTCCCTACAGCGTCCCTAGAGACAGAAATCCATATTGCTCTTATGTGAGAAGTCCAGTCTCAGTATTTGAATTGTTTTCCAAGATAAGCTTGACTTCAGATGAGAGAACTTGTAATGATTGCAAACAATGAAAGTGTTTTCTTCTGCATTTTGCTTAGCACTGTGTAAACTATATTAACAATTTTTCTATGGAGAAATATTTCTAATGACAGCAATCTATGATCATTGATGTATATATATATATATATATATATATATATATATATATATATATATATATATATATATATATATA
Source organism: Sceloporus occidentalis (assembly GCA_023333645.1). NCBI lineage: Eukaryota > Metazoa > Chordata > Lepidosauria > Squamata > Phrynosomatidae > Sceloporus > Sceloporus occidentalis. Next base: position 24,006 of record JALMGF010000233.1, on the reverse strand, counting down.
TATATATATATATTGTACACATACTGTACTTTTGGCATGGTATTATGAATTAAGAATTTTGCATTAGTGCTTATTTTAGTGCTATTTTCCATTAAATATGTTTCGAATACATTTATTTATTTTAATCAATTTTTTAATCAATCTGTTTCTTAAATATAATTAATAAGGCCTTATCTTGCAGCAGTGTGGTAGATAATGAAATATCTGCCATGGTGGGTTCCTTTAACTACTGAGTTTCTATATTGGATTACTTAAAAAGCCATTAACAATGGGAACCTTTTTTCTTTTTTTATGGAGCTCTAAAACATATGTGAAAAATTATAAAATTATTGCTTGTAATTACAAACTAAAGACCACACAATATTTGAACATTTCTTTAAGGTGGAAATTGTTAAAATGCTCACACTATAAAAGCACATTCATCTTTCAATAGGGTACCCATAGATACATTAGCTTAGCGGCATAACATAATATATTGGCACCCACTTATGTAACATATTTAGGATCCCAATGTTTTTTCCATACATGTCACTGTGGGAACTTATATTAAATTTTATGGAACGGATAAATGTTTTTAAATCATCTTGCATTAATTTGCCAATCAGACATCCCTAGGCTTGAAATGGAAATATTAGTAATGAAATCTCTTTATTGTATACATTTATAGTATTTAAAAAAATAGACACATTTCTCTGGGATGCTATTGTCTATGCATATTGATAAGATAAATAATTTTATTTTAAATAAAAATTTGAGTACTGTGATGCTGGGCTATATTTAAAGTCACTAAAATTCTCCAAAAATGTTCTTAGGGCTAAATATTTTTTTCCAATTCATTTATCTCTGGAGACTAGGTCATCAGAGATGCTTCTTGTCTGAAACCAACAACCATTGTTCCCATGTAATAAATTTGAGTGTTTCTAACACTAAAAAGAGAACCATAACAGTACATCAGTTTATTTGTGAAATAAACCCATCTTTCCATTGTTCATTAATGCAGCGGTTCTGCATTTTTGCCATGGAATTTATAAGCTGTTATCCTGTAAGAATATTTGATATGTACAATCTATTTTAAATTCAAAGTGTTCTTCATACATTGAAATGCCATCTTAAATTCATTGAAATAAGAGGGGATTCTTTCCATAAATAAACAGAATCTTCATTTACTAGATATGTGAGTATGTGAATATACGTTTGATCTTATTGTGTAGTGAACAATCACATTTTTTGCATTAAATGCTTAAATTACAGATGTTTTCTTTCCATGCAGCACACAAACTGAATACTTGCAGCAATAATGTGTTAATATTAAAAACATTGTGTATTTTTTGCAGTTTAATAGATCTGTGTAGTAAATTAGTTGGTTGGTCTACTGGAGAAGTCCAAACATGAATTTTTGTCAACTCCCCCCAGAGGTTAATTTAAGTAAAAATTTTAGTTTTTTCTTAAAAAGTGAAAATGAACCTGCCCACCATAAAATTTAGGTACACTCATTTAGTGGTCATAGTATCATTTACATAACATAACTTATTTCTTAGAAAAATGAATGTAAGGCTTTTAATGAACATTTCAAATGCAGGTTATGTTAATAAAAGTAGCTTTAGTTGTGATAATTGGTAGTGGTAATATTGACACAATTAAAAAAACATTTTAAATGCCCTATTTTCATATTGAATTCTATCATTATCTTTGAACATACATTACAAATATACAGTATATAATATTTTGTATGGGAAATTGAAAGATCATACAAAGTTTTAGATTTTACAATTTGATGTGCATAATGTACATCTAAAAATAAAACTGCTAGGTTATCTTGACCGGTTATCTATAGCACAACATTATAAGAAGAAAAACTGGCACTCAGGTCCAAAAACTGCTGTAGTTAAACATCAAAATAATGGTTATTCTCTTACAAGGTTAGACGTTTCTTTTAAAAAAAAAGAAATGTATAAACATACACAGTACTGCACAAAAGTTTTATTACCATGAATATTGCATGGTTCCCTCGCGTCCATTAAAATTAAACATAATGCCATGCTTCATCAATAAAACATACCTTAATTTATATTGCTTTGAACTCATTTCAAATTTGTTTGTTCTGAAAAATAATAAAACAAATGTTTATAAAAGGATTCTGCAAAAGTTGCTTATTGAAATGTATTTCTATATGAGATTCTGTAATATATTAAGGAGCAAATACAAAATATTACTATTTATTATGAGATTTATGGCATGATTTTTGCCCAATAAACAAAACATGGTTGACACTTTTATTGTTGTAATTATTATTCAAATTATTTTAACATTTTTTCTGCCTCAGTAGTCTCTGGATCAACATTACCCGGCAAGGTAAGGACTTTTTTTCAGGTCCGGACTGGGCCTCTGGTACACCAGGCAAATCTGTCTGAGAGCACTGCACACATACCTTACCTCTCCTGTGGCAGATTTGGTGCTTCATTGTGGGACCACCAGCTTGATACAAATGGCCACATTCTGCAAGAATATAAAAGCATAGCATGGCTATGAATATCCAACAAGCATCCTCTTTATACTGTACATCACTTAGCACATGCTTGCCTTTAAGATCCATGGCCTCTTTTCTTCTCTAGTCTGGCCATACCTCATCTAATCCCAGCATGTGATGATAAGGATGGATTTTCCATAAGGCAAATTATACACTTACCTACAGAGCCTTCTAAGGGTCCTAACTAGTGGCTGTGGGTCCGAGTTTGCCTTGCACAGTTTAACACCTTATTTTTAGGTACATTTGACTACACCCTCAATTGCAAGAACTCGAGTCGGATTCCATTAGGTTATGAGCTGCCAGGCATTCAGTGTGTATCTGCCATCTGATTTGCTAGCTGAGAGCTTTACGTAGTCTTGTATTATGCTGCTAAGAATGGTGAGATTTGAAAAATGTATAGAGAGCCATAAATCGTTTAACCCAAGCGAAAAGGGAGCAAGGGGTCTTCTAAATTATTTATTTAAAAGACTACAATATCTTACAGGCCCTTACCTTATATACAGGTTTTTGTTACAGTAAACTATTTTTACCACTTTTGTTACATTAGGCACAAAAAATGTATACACCCTCAAGGCCAATTTCACATCAAAGACATTGTAAACATACAAAACATACCAAGGGATATAACTAGATGGAGAATCTGGAAAAGGGCATCAAAGCTCCACATCCCAGCAGTGCTCTTACAGAAATGAGTCTATTGGCTGGCTAGTTTATTGAACTATAAAATGTTTTATTTTCTCTATATTTATTATCATCAATGATGCCTTGAACATAAAAAAAGTATTGTACAAAATGAAATATTGATTTCTGGAAAACCAGAAAGAAACACAATATTGTGAAAGCAAAGGAAACAAAACATTAATGTTTAACTTTTATCTTCAACTAAGCTTCTCCGATAGTGGAAAAGCTTACACAGATGTTAAGTGTTGGTCAATAACTACTTTTCAAGGGGACATGACATTTGGATTTGTACACTAAAGGGAGTTTGTATATGTGCTAACTTTACTTTACATTGAAAAGGACAAACCCTAGTGAGCTCCTGAAAAGCTTGAATGGCCTCATATAAAGCACAGTTAACATAAGTGAGAATTCTTGAAAGCCACCTCAACCCACCATGCAGGAGAAACTTGCAAGTGGTGGCCCTTTAAAATGCACAGTGAATTAAGTGAGTTGAAGGTTAATAATATCAACATGCATACCACAGAACACCAAACAACTTAAAATTATTCAGTGACATAGGTATACCAGTAAAAAGATATATTGAAAAATACCAAAGATGGGATATAGCTTTTCACACACTGTTATAATTATTAATATTATTTCTATAAGGTCATGATATTCAGCAGCGTTGTACAATGGGTAAACCAGACATGATAACAATTTGACTTATAGAAACAAGAACAGAAGGCCCTGCTCAAACAAGCTTACAATCTAGAAGTGTGGTGTAATACTTTACAGTAAACTGAGATGTAACACACTCACGTGATCCAGAGAAATACAGTGTTCTAGTCTTGTGGACTGAGAGTTAGACTTCTAAAACCTATAGCTCACTTGAACTTGATTGATATCTGCACACCAGGAGTTTGTTTTCCATCACCTAAGTGAAGCAGGATCTAATCCTATTTTACCTTCAACAAGCATGGATGGCCAAAACAAAATGGGACACAGAAGGGAAATGTTAAGAAAAATTAACATTTATTGCATAAAAAACAAAGGTACTTACATTGGAAACTTCAAAAATTCATATTGGGAGCAGGCTTACCACTTGTACCACACTCCATTCCTATAATAGGGACTACCAGTGTCCTAAAGGCTTACAAAACCATACAACTAGTTTCACATGTCCATACTTCCTTAGGTGTCACTTGAGGAATATAGTTTATGTATTATCATAAGTAGCACATATTTGTTTTTGGGGGTTTTTTTTGTAAGAGACATCTTGTTAACTTGGTGCAGCTGGTAGGGTGGAATTCTGGCGCAGTATTCTTTATTGTTTATTGTACTATAGAAATGCTATCTAAACTAAGAGATACTTGCTTAATTGCATAGTTTAATTGTATTTTGATGGTAAACATGTATATATATATATATATATATATATATATATATATATATATATATATATATACACACACCACTGGCAACCTCTTGTCCTTGTCTCCTTATACAAGGAAAATGGTTTAGAAAGTTAGAAAGGGCCCTTCCAACCTGGACTACACTGATCCAGGTCAGAAGGACCCTTGCTAAGCTATTTAGAACCAGCCCAGGGAGACAGGAATGTATTGGAATGAGAGGACAGGCAGGGCTATGTATATGTGTTTGTATCTGTATATGTATGTATGTGTGTATGTATGTGAGCATGGATGTGTAATTGTGTAAGTGTGTATAATATGTGTAAGTGTGTTAACATATGTTGTATGTTGGAAGGGGGGCAAGGGACAAAGAAGCCACAGACAAGTTGTTTGGGGGCAATGATGGCACATACCAGCTGGTTTCTAATTATGCCCCTGTTATACACACACAAAAAAAATAATAATAAACAAAAATAAATATATATATATATATATATTTATTAGGTCACAAATATATATAATATACATATAACATAGCAATTGCCACGTGTGTATAAAATGTAACTATATATATATATATATATATATATATATATATATATATATATATATATATATATATAAATGTTTTCACTTGCTGAAAACAAAAGGTCATGATGTACTTTATACCATCTGTTTTCACATAATCATGGGAACTTGTTCTTTTAAATAAAAATGTTAAATAATGAAAACCTAAAAGCATTTCTATTTGTTTTTCACAAATACGATACATGTGCTAGGTAAACTATTATTAATATTTAAACTGTTAAATTCTATCAGTAATACATTTAAAAGGCATAGTAACAACATGATATGTATTTTTAAACACTTCTATGACATTTCTAATATTCAATATCCAGTACAATATCCAAGGCTCTGCTTAGCCATTTATATCTTCAATTGCTTTAGAAGCCTATAATGCATCCAGATGTTACACTTCATGAAAAATGTCACACAAACGGCTTAGAAAGGAATACATTCCATTTCACTGCAAATTGTCATGGTACTAATCGGCAGCCTTTTGTGTTAAAGTTTCATTTTCCCATAGTTTCTTTGTTTTGTTCTCTGCAAAAACAGGCTACCAGAAAAAATATTAGTAGACTTCTAAAATGGCAATAATTAGTAATTACTGCCACATACTGCACCTACATTGGTTATTATTTGGTTATTCAGTGTGCTGTAGGGGTGCCTTGGTATGCCCCTACATTGGTTATTATTTGGTTAATCTGTGTGGTGTAGGGGTGTCTTGGTGTGCCCCTACATTGGTTATTATTTGGTTAATCTGTGTGGTGTAGGGGTGTCTTGGTATTCCCCTAAAGTGGACAGTTGGTTATGTGGAGGCACCTGGTATGTGGTGGCCAATGTTCATATGGTTAATATGTTTAGAATTTGGGGGTCATTGTCATTGTTTATAAAGGGAAAATATGTTATCACTGTTTCATTGTGATGGTCTGTTTTGACAATGACTTTTAAAAATTGTAAATTCTTAATAAACGTGTGGAAATTATATTTGCACTAAATAAAGATGTGCATGTCTTTTTTGGGGAAATTTTGGTTTGTGGGTACAGTTATCCTGGGGCATATTCGACTATGTGCCTGTCGTGGCAAACTCAGCAAGTTTAGGTATTGGCCAAGATAAAGTCAAACCACAGCACAATTCACAAAACCTTACCAATCCTGCTAGGCAGATGGAGGTCCTATGCCACAATAAAAGGATAGTATGCTATAGGGACAAGTTGCTTCTAAGCATTGGCTCCAATTCGGTTCTGGTTCATTACCCTCTACCTTAACACAGTTCTAATTTGAGTTTGATTATATCTCATAGTCAAGTAACTATTATAATGAAGCCAAAATAATTGAATTTGGTATAGCTTTGATTACTAAGACACTGTAGATGCATTTCTAGATTCTACAAAGATGAACAGGTTTCTGGATTTGCAGTTTGCATTTGGAATGCGAGTTCTTCAAGATATTGGACCATAATCTTTGTAAAACAATACTGTATAGGGATCACTACAACAATAAGATGGGGACAAATTCCCTTGATAACGAAACCATTATTATTTGTCTCCTTTAAAACATGTGATTATTCCTTTCCTTTTACACAAGGAAAGAAAATCAGTAAATAGGAATAGGGTCACATAGGTGCACTTGCTGAATAGCACAAAAATATGCAATTAAATATTGTACAGGATAAAAAAAAAAAAGAAACAACACAGAAAATATAGTTTGTCTGTTAAAAAAGGCACAGTTATGGATTGTCAATTCCTGGGTCTCCAACCCTTCTGTTAATTAACTTTATTAATAAAAATCACAATTCTTGAGAGCTACTTCACAAGCCATAGAAATTCACTTTAGTTATATATTTTTAATATTAGATTTGATTATTTATACTTTCATTTTTTTACTGTTATATATTTCTATTACAAAAGGGCACATACACACCTCTTTAATTAATATTTTTGCTAAATACATTTCTCAACTAGTTCTTGAAATTTCTAACGCTTATTAACAGGAAGTTTGGAGTCCCTACAGGTTGTTAACCAACTTCCTACTCTTGCAAACCCTTCATTCCTATGGTATCAGTCACACATGTCTCTCCTGGCTCAAATCTTACCTCTCTGATTATATGTTTAGTATCTCGTTCTCTGGCACATGTTTGTCGCTTCTACCACTCTCTATTGGTATTCAGGGCTCAATTCTCTACACAACCTATTTTTGGTTACTAATATGTTCTTTTGGATCCCAGTATATCTGTGGTGATAACGCACTAATTTACCTTTCTACTCCTAACCTGTAACCCTGTTACAGACCTCGCACTCCCATGACAGGATGGAGGCTAGAAGATGATGGAGGATGATGGTGGATGATATAGGATGATGGAGGATGATGGAAGAGAAGAAAAGTAAGAGATGGGGAGAAAGGGGTGTTAGGGCTGTGTGTGTTTGTAAGCTAGTGTGTGTGTATGAGCAGTGTGTGTGTATGTGTGTAAGGGCAGTGTTTGTGTATATTTGTGTTTATGGGCACGTGTGTGTAAGGGCAGTGTTTGTGTATATGCGTGTTTATAAGGGCGGTGTAGGTGTATATGCGTGTTAATAGGCAGGTGTGTTTAAAGGCAGTGTATGTGTATTGGCAGTGTGTGTGTGTAAGAGCATTATAGGTATTTGTATGTTTGTAAGCTGGTGTTTGTGTATATCTGTGTGTAAAGGCAGGGTTGGGTAAGGGCATTGTATGTGTATATGTGTGTTTATTGGAAGGTGTGTGTAAAGGCAGTGTGTAAGGGCAGTGTATTTATTATTATTTATTATTATTATCTTTTATTTATATAGTGCCAACAATTTACGCAGCGCTTAATACAATACATATACTCAAGGGGTATGACAAGACGAGAATTGACAGACTAAGACAAACTGATACATTAGGTGGAGAGAGCCCTGCTTGCAAGCTTACAATCTTGAGGGAATGGAGTGACAAACATATGGCACAGAGAAAAGGTAAGAGGTAGTGTGGTAGTTTTATCAATGACAAGGAGGTTCTAGCAGCTAAGATGGTATGCTTCTCGGAAGACGTGAGTTTTGAGATGTTTCTTGAATGTTGGGAGGGAGGGTAAATGCTGAAGGTTCGGTGGAAATAGATTCCAGAGATATGGGGCATGTGTGTGTTTATGGGCAGTTGTGTGTCATGTGACAATACTGAAGAAATGACAACCTCTGCATATGACGCTGAGCACGTGCACCCACTCATCTGAGTGGAACCTGTCCTGTGAAACCGCTGTATGGTTTTGCCCACCGTGCTGCAGCTCAGTTTCAGGGTCTTGGCAATCTTCTTATAGCCTAGGCCATCTTTATGTAGAGCAACAATTCTTTTTTTCAGATCCTCAGAGAGTTCTTTGCCAGGATTTGCCCAATTTGGACATTTCCACCTAGGGATGTACTCACTTTTGTTGCCAAGCTTTAGATATTAATGGCTGCGTGTTTAGTTATTTTGAGGGGACAGCAAATGTACACTGTTATACAGGCCGTACACTCACTACTTTACATTGCAGCTGAGTGTTGTTTCTCCAGTGTTGTCACATGACAAGATATGATAAAATATTTCCAAAAATGTAAGGAGGTGTACTCACTTTTGTGAGATACTGTATATAAGAATTATTATACATAAATTACACCTTTCAATAACTGAATGATCTCCTTATGCATCTTATATGTCACTAACCAAAGTGACACTATTATCAATTGAATCGCAACCTATAAAGTATCTGTGCCAGGAGTCTTCATAGTGAATGTGTGTGACTTTACATCAATAAAGATGACGGCTATTGGTAGCCACTGAGCTTTGGCTGCACTTAGGGCTGGTCTCAGTGCACTGTTTTCATGTTTTTATTACTTAACAGTAAGCTATATCTAGTTTTTGTTCCCATGTATATGTCCACCCAAGGATACCCCCAGCTGCTGATATATATTTTTTTTTTGGTAAATTAGGGGATTTATCTTGTGTGCCTCATGGACTCCCAACCACTGCCATGTTCCCCCAGAACCCATTAACCCTTGTTTGTCCCCACCAGCACCTATAATTCCCTAACCCCCCAACTTGCCTACCTTTACTCATGAGAAGGTCGTTCCCTGGTTGTCTAGTGTAGAAGCTGTGGCAAATCCCATATGGCTGCATCAGAAGTACCGAATGTGACATTACATCAAATGCTTCTGATACAGCCGCACAGGACCTGCTGCAGCCTCACAGACTTGACCTTCTGCAAGTGCAGGAGAGACAATTTATAGACATCTTAAACAGAATACAAGATTTAAATAATACTTACAGTGAAACATTTTAACCATGACTACCTCTTGGCAGTTACAGGAAAAGTTGTGTTTTCAAGTTGCTTGTAAACTAGAATTACAATTATCTTGAGATTGCAGATGATGTTTGCAGATAACTGTGCATTTTACTTCACCAAAAGCAAAAAGGCTTTACTCCTCCCTTTAACTTGATTAGTATTATTATTAGTATTACATCTGTACAGAAAGGTATGATTTTGTAGAAATGTTGTATAAATATAAACCCTGTCAGGTGCCTCCTTGAAGCTATAGGAAGAAAAACATGTAAAGAGATACTAAGAAATAGATAGTTTTAGAATTTGGACAAAAGTGGTTGTTCACATAGGTGAGATATACAGTATAGACCTCCTGGGTAAGTGGTGGAGTTTGATTATCTGCTAGTTACTAATAACTAAGATATCATTATGGGGACTTTAATCTCTCTTAAGTGAACTGGAAACACCTAGCAACTGGGTCAGCCAGGAGAAGAGACATCCTGAATTATTAACTGGGATTGTGGCATAGGCAATTGGGAGACAAGTCAACATGAAAATACCCTGTGCTAAATTTAGTATTTACAATGGAGATTTCATTTCAGATGTCACTGTAGGAGAGTGTTTGGGATCCAGTGGTCATCAGGTAGTCTTGTGGTCATCAGGTAGTCATAAGGAGACGGCATCAAAAGTGGCATTTTAGAAAGGGTGATTTTTTTTAAAAATTGAAAGATATGTAGGCGAGTCTGGACAACTTTAGATGAAGTCTAGCAGAAATGGAATTATTTAAGTGATGTTCTGCTAAAGACAAGCACAACCACTGTGGTACTCGACAAAGTTGGAGCAAATGTTATATGACCCATTTCCCCTGCCTGTCAGGCTTCCTCAAATATCTAACTGGCTGACTAAATAAATACTTATGTTATTTATTTTTACAGAACAAGATGAAATTAAAGGACCTTGGTTAGAAAAAATAAATAGGAAAACATGTAAAGTTCTACTTGGACTCTCTAAAATAAAAACAGGCATATACATGGGAGCCATAAGATACACTCAAACTTATTAAAGGAGCTTCGGACATACTAACCAATCACTATTGACAGGAGTAGTTCCAGGAGACTGGCAGTGGACAACTATAGTACCACTTCATTAAAAAAAAAAAAAGAAATACCAGTAAGTGTTATATCTCAGGAGTTGAAAATTAAAGGAAACCATGCTAAAAGAAAGGATTGTTAAATATCTGGATGGAAATGGTTTGCAAGATCAGACACTGCATGGTTTTGTTGCAGGAAGATCTTGGCAAACTAAATTCATTTTTTTTTGTGTAAAATAATAGACTAGGGGAAGCAGTAGAAGACATTTCATATTGTCCCTCATAGAACACTCATAAATATATTGCAGGGTTTGGATGCTAAAATAGTTAAATGGATAATGTAATAGTTGAGTGATAAGAGGCAGAGGGTTCTAGTAAATTGTGTATATATTTGGAGGAAAGTCTTGTTACTAGTAGGGTACCTCATGGATCAGTAATGGAAATCATACATTTTTATTTATTTATTTTTTGATAATACAGATTTGTATTGCCATTTTTGTAAAGAAAATTTGGGGTACAGAAAAGAAAAGGTGAGGGGTGACACTTATATAGGTTGACACGTGTTTCCATGTACTCATGAGAAAAAGAAGGGGGAGAGGAAAAAAACCCGAAAAAATTAAATAAAGAAAAGATGGTATACTAGGTGTACCAGACCAAAATTATTTGTAGCCTGTGACACTGACAATGCTTACGGTCAACCCGTTTCAAAATGTTAACATCTTTGTATACTTACTAAATCTTTGGGCCTCAGCTAAATCATAAAAGGCAGAGAATTACATATATCATTTTGATTTACTCAAAAAATCACTTACACATCAACTGGCGTTCATCATGTTCGCATATTAATTGGCTTCCATACAGTACACTCTACTATATATTTTATTGTATGTTTAAAGCACAACCCCATCAGCATACTAATAACTTTTGGGTCAACTTAGTGAAATGATTAAATGAACAAACTTACCTTGATTAGAATAAACAATGAATATTAATCATCCAAACCTCTTCTCTTCATGATGCTTTTTTAAGCAACATAATCTCAAGGCTAAAGGTTAAGAGGGTTACAGGCAGCAATTAAAGTAATTGTGAAATGCTATGATTACCACGCATGTATTAGTCATTTGTGGGCCTAAATAAAACATCAGTAAACAAGAAATCTGTTTACCCACTGAAGAATATATTTTAGATTTTTTGGGATTGTCTAGCTTAGCCACCTATACCACCATGAACAGTATAAAGAACGTGAATACCATAACTTTGTTTGAATAATGGGAGGGTAAGAGAGATATTCTTCCAACAAGCATCAATATGAGAGAGATGCTCCTAGGCAGCACTGTTTCCTGAGTACAAAGATCTATAAAGCGCCAAGTGAACAACTAAAGTTATACCTAGCAGCCAGAGAATCAATGGAATGGGGTAACTAAGTGTGTTTGTGAGTGAAATAAGGCGTGTTTGTGAGTGAAAAGATAGTGAGGGATAGGTGGATAAAAAACACCCCCACCCATGTCAGACTCTCACATTGGCCAGGAAGAACTGTAGCTTTTGGTAGGTCCTGTGCTTGGTGGATAATTAAGTCCAAGCACGTTGGACGCCCCTGCCATATGATGAATCTCAGGATTACTTTCAACCTGTATCATAGTTTGGGATGAGTTGGTCGGGATTGCAGGAGAAGTCGTTTGTTAGCCTGCTTGGTCTGAATTTTCATCTCTAATTTTCAGTATCCGGCCCTGGGGGTTAGATGACTATTTGTTTGGGTTCTTGGACTGGGCAGCAGCATGCTATAGATTCTCTGGCTTGCTTTGGTTACTGACCGCAGTAGAGGGAAAAATTACATAATAATATTGTCAATATTATGCATTATTTATTCAGATCCTAACTCAGATTATAAAGCAATCAAAGTCATTATTCAGTATAGATTGTTTTGTTCTCTTATCCAGTAAAGTAATACATCGTTAAAAACACATTCATATTCAGATTCATTCCCATATTAGCTGAATTAATCATTAACTTTTCTAGTTGACTGTCTATGCTGATGGTTATATTGATTATTGTCCATTTTATCTATATCACTTGGTGATTTCATTATTTTATGAAAAATTGCCGTTCTGTGTTTATATTTTCTTTATATAAAAGTGAATTGTTATTGTTGTATAAGGCTATACCTTTAAATTGATACATGTAAAATAATTTGGTTCATAATCAGGTTAATGGATATCACATAACCATTGACAGACCTAACTCCACTTGAGCCTTAGGTGGCCCCAGGGACTCCACCGGCTACACCCAACGAGAACTCCCCAGCCACTAAAAAAACCCAAAACATTAGATTACTGGTTACTGAGCTGAAACAGATCCTGGATCACAGCTTGGCGGAAATCTGCACAGAGGTCTGGACAGTGTAGACTAGGTTGACAACCCTGAAGACAAAGATAGCAATTTCTCCAAAATGAAGTTGCTGAAAAAGCGAGGCATGGTCCTTACCAGGCTAAAGAAACAGGGGTCCAGATGCTATCACACTTTATAAGAAGGCTCCTAACTCACCTCTACCCCGCCAGGCCAAACAAGTCTTGTATGGTAGCTAAAACCCCAAATGCGCCGTTAGACTCACCTAGAGATGTTATCCTTCGAATAAGAAATATGGTGAAACATCCAGGCTGCAAACCTTTCCAGATTTAGCCATACCATGTTTTTATGCAGGTGGACCTTAAGACCTTTTACGGATCTGGAACTTTGAACCACACAGCATACCCATTCACTCCCTTGGATTAATGAGCATTGGATGACGGCTGCAAAGGGCTAAATCAAGAAACCCACAAGCCACTGGACCTACCGACCATGGCGCGCGAGCGACCCCCTCCATCTCCATGCCTCATCCGGGTTGTCTAACACAGAATGAAGCTTCTTATTATGCATTTTCACAGGGTGAAACTATGCATGAATGTCCTCTGATACACTTACATTTTTATTAAAAGCTATTCACTTCAATGTTTTCAGGATCACAATTTGTTTCACAAAAGTAGACATCATTTCAGAAAATAAAAGGTGATATTGTCACATTTTTATTAGTATAAGATCCTTATTTCTTACAATATCCATTATATTCTGTAAAGGGCATTCAGGGCGAACATTGTATTCTTGTACTTTCACCCAGTGGAACGATTAATAGTTGAATATACTGTATTAATCTTTAGTGCTTAAGAGGCTAGACGCTGCAAACCACTCTTATTACCCATTGAAACTATCTACAATATACAGCAAATAAATCATTCTGAGAATGTATATTTATAGTTTATAGTTCTCCGGCAATGATGGAAAATATCATAGGCAATGTAAAGTTTACATCATTGAGCAGTAAACCTGTCATAAGCTTCAAGCTACTACATAAAAAATATTTGCAAGATTTTTTAAATATTAGAAAATACTAATGCTATTTGTAATAGCATATGGTTGGAATCATGGATTTGGAGAAAAGGGGCAAGTGTACTTTATAGTTAATTTGCATATACTGTTTTATAGTTTATATGCATGCTCAGTTCACTTTCAGAGTTTATACTCTGTGGACTCAATTCTCCACTTATATGTGTCATAAAATGGCTGTGACTTCAAATTATAACTAGCAATTTAGGCTACTACTAAGCTTAAAAAATAAAGTAATGTACCATATCCACTATTAGTATAGGAAGGTTAAGCAGCTGGTTTGGGGCTACTATAAGTCTAAGGAGTCTCTTAGAGAATTAACGGAAAACAGCTACACAAGTGTGGCATACATTGTGGTGTTTAACCAAATATAAAAATATAACAAAGGTTTGTCTACATTCAAAGGTATTTATTATAAGGTAACAACACAGCAAACACATTTATTTCATAAACACACACATAGCCAAACCACACAGGACAACAACCCCCTTTTATCTCTCTCTATACATATAACAATTCCCTTCAACACAATTTGATCTCACCCAATGTTAAGCCTCTAGATCCGATAATAGCTCACTGCTGGGAGCTGACTCTTACCACATCCACCATGGAGGAAAAGGAAAAAGAACTGAAGGAGTCCATGTGTGGCATTATATTATATACCCTTCACCCTTCATTTGACATCACATCGTGTTTCATCACTTCCTTTAGTGAACTGTGGGAGGGAAGGATTCTAAGAACGCCGACCTTAACCTATTCCCTTTGTTTATGGGGACAAGACAAGTTACCACATACATTTCTTGTAAAGTTATATTACTGTAAAAAATATTTCATACGTGTTAAGGTCTATTCACTAAAGATGGCTTTGCAGGAGTAACATGTGCAAGTACAGTGGAACATCAATAATACTAGTAGTGCGAGAGAGCACGGGCCTCATCCAACTGAGGTGGCGAGTAGAAGATAATCGAGGGATGAGGGCCCGGAAGTGGTGACATAGTAAATACTAGTACCGTACATGTAAGACTGGAGCACGGTAGCATGTAGTGCAAACAACTGAGGGGAGGGAAACCCCAACAGGTAATGGGCCATCCCGTAGGCAGAAACCCCATATGGACACAGATTAAGCCGTTGGGCAGCTAGAGATAGGGGAGGATCGGCCCAGTTGGCAGAGGACCACCAAACAGGAACCGGGGGGAAAGGGAGTACCATGGCGGAAGGCAAGAAAAAACGGGTGGTATAGTCACATTAACCCAAAAATGGCACTGATCCCTGTCGAAGCCCCAACCCCCCCCCCCGGGCCAGGCTCCCTAGAAAAGATGATGAGAAAGAAAGAGGCGGAAGGAAGAGAGAAAAAAAATAAAAGTAAAGAAGAAGAGGGGAAAAAAGGGGGGGTGGGAGGTCGAAGGAGAGAGGGAGAGAGCCCTCGCGGAGTGTCGAGAGGATACCTTACAGAGCAGCAATCCGTCCTGTGGAGCCATCAGCGTAAGCGTAAGACATCCAGGGGGTCCACACCTTGAGGAACCACTCAGTAGTGTTGTGTATGTATGCGGTGAGTTTTTCCATGTGCATAATATGCCAGATTTTGGTCAAAATTTGTGTTCGGGAAGGGATGCATGTATTCCAATTTTTAGCAGTAGAGAGCCGCACAGCCGCACATACTCTGTGAATGAGACGATGAGTGCATCTGGGTAACTGGGGGTTAGGGTGGTCCTTCTAGAGTAAAGCTGTCAAAGGGCATCTTACAAGTTCGCTAAGAAGGTCGAAGACCCAAGTCCACATATCTACAACTAGAGGACACGTCCACCACATGTGAAAGTACGAGCCCCTCTCTCCACAACCTCTCGTGCAACCATCACTGGAACCCGGGAAAATCTGGGCAACCCGGGAAGGATGGAGATACCACCTGCCAACCACTTTGAACGCGCCCTCTTTAATGAGAGTATTAGCGGTAAGTGAGAACGTGTTAGCGTATATTTCTGCCCAGTCCGACTGAGCCAGAGGGGCAGCAAGGTCCCGCTCCCAAAATCGGCAGTGGGGAGGAGCTTCAGGAAAGGCATGGGTGATAAGGTGAGTGTAAAGTTGCGAGATGGCGCCCGGTCGTCTCCCCTCAGCCCAACACAGTCATTCGAACAGAGTCATGGGTGGTAAGGTGCGGGGAAATTGCGCCGTCAAAAAAGACCGGAGCTGAAGGAAGTGGTAAGCCTCCGTAGGGGGCATCTGGAGGGAGTTAGTGAGTGTGTGCAAAGTGTGTAGGTAGCCCCGGAGGTACAGGTGACCAACTTTAGTAATGCCATGGGACCTCCACCAGGGCTAATACTTTTAAGAGTCTCCAACAAGAAGTTGACCCTGCATAATGCAATGGGTGAGAAGATTAAAAAAAAACACACTAATTTAAGTATACTTTATACATCTTCAACCTTATAGATCTCCATTCATGAAAAGCTCCAGGAGGTCTGAACATTCATAATGTACAGTGAAGCGAAGGAGTTA
This sequence comes from Sceloporus occidentalis, assembly GCA_023333645.1. Classification (NCBI taxonomy): domain Eukaryota; kingdom Metazoa; phylum Chordata; class Lepidosauria; order Squamata; family Phrynosomatidae; genus Sceloporus; species Sceloporus occidentalis. The sequence goes on along the minus strand of JALMGF010000233.1, from coordinate 7,561 downwards.
AAACTAGGGCATCAGAACTGCCTTTAGGCAAGGACAATCAGGAATCAAGCTCTTCTTGCTCTATAATGGATGAGTATTTGCATACATTCGTATTGACACATCCCACTGAAAAGGAGAGTCTAGCTCAACTTGCAAATATTAATGACATAAATACAGTTATTTTAACACATATTAATACCCAAGTCGATAAATATATTAATAAATAGATTTTTAACCAGAAATAAATAAATAAATATATGTTACACTATAAGCAGTTGTGTGGATATATATGTATATGGACACGTGTATGCGGGTGTATGGATGTACATGTGTGAAGATATGCATATGTAGGTATGTATGTGTATGTATATATATATATATATATATATCATGGTTTCTGTTAATACTAGTTAAATCAAGATGCATGGGAGGTGGCCGGGAATGAGAAATATTTGGGAAACCTTTTGTTTTAGTTTAGATAACACTGATATGCGTGATGAAGGGTGTGTGGAAGAAAGACAGGTTTTCGCATGAAATAGATTGTAAAAATACCTGACATATAATAATCAGGTCAGGAGATCTTTGGGTTTTACTACCCCATGATTGTAAAGACCCCAAGGTGTGGTGTTGGCCAAAAGGAATCACTTTAAAGGGTAACTACGGCAACCACAGGGTCCAATCAGGGATCTCCTCAGTAGACCTAGGGACAGGTAGTGAAAGTAAGAGAGAGAGAGGAGGAGAGAAAGAGAAAGTAAAGAGACAAAGGAACATCACTAACCTGGAGCTCTCAGGGAAGGTAACTATGAACATGCATGTTTGAATATTGTAAATAGGAACTTATATATATATTTGTTGTAAGTGTGTCAATTAATGTGGGGATTATTGTTATTGTACTGTTATTTGTATTGTTTTATATTTGGAACGTTCTAGTAAAAGTTTGTATTGTTATATCATAGCCGCATTGTGGATTCTTTTGATATCCTGTTGTTGTTTCCAAAATATTCTGTTGCATTCTGGAAGAAGCGAAAGTTTTCAGTTCAAACCTTAAAAGTTAGAAGAGATAGAACAGGGATTGTTTAATTTAATAAGCCAGTGGGTGGGTTTATCGGTGCATATTTCATAAGTGTATCCATATACCCATTCACCTGGATAAGTGTAGTTATTGTAGCTAGAAAACACATTAGCCTTCAGGAGATATATCCAAATACATATTGTGATTTCATTGATGTGTGTTTGGATGTATCTGTTGTTGGATCAATTGTAATCTTAAACACATAACACATTTATAAGCCTTTTAGATGGTATGCTGTAGATAAAGCATTAATCCATCTGATTGATATTCCCTCAAAAGAAAACTTAACAATATATATATATATATATATATATATATATATATATATGCACACACACTCACTAACAATATACATATACACACTGCTCCTTGTCCCCTCTGTTAGCGCTCCCTATCGTCACTGAATAAATTGGAAATGAACTGGTTTAATATTAGCACATGCTGTTTATATAAGGTGATATATTTCTGATAAATCTGAGACGTTTATGCAATGTGCTGTTTCATCTGTTGCATTCTTATATGTGTTGTATCCATAAGCCAGTGATTCATACCTGAATATCCCATTTTGGATTTTACATTTTGGTGTGGTCTGAAAGAATTTAGGATCAGAGATAAAATATAGGATATCTCTTTAAATTAATATTGTGGGTTTGTTCCTACGATAATTAGCAGCACCAGAATTTGTATGTGATAAAATAGGCGAAACCAATATTCTATCTCATAAATATCCCTAACAGTTGCCAGTAAATGATATGGTCTTGCTATGTTAAATCTCTTCTTAGGAGGTGAAATTGTTATTATACAGATACTCAAATTGCAACCCTAATGTAAAGAAATTTCTATAGAAATTTTATAAATCTTTAATCATATATATAATGATATATCCACATTTATTCTTATAATATACCTAATGTGGTCTAGGTCTGCTACTCAGCTCAGTCATTATTATAGTAAGTAGATTACGGACTAACCACGGCTTCTTTAAACTTTTTTTGTAGATGTCAGGAGTAATTATCAAAATACATTCAGAAGTATGAAGGGATTACATATATGTCGATATAATAATTCATGTAGTAATAAATTAATGAGGCAATACATGGATTCCAACGGAGATGCCAAATCACTTTCAAGGTTCTGATGCAACTGAAAGTCAAACTTCTGTGCATATTCCTGGTGATAGTCATCAAAAACATTTTGGTCTTTAGCTAATATAATAGAATTATCTGTCTGCTTAATCTTTTCTAGCAACCTACTATACATATACACAGGAAACAGCTCCATATTGTACATGAAACACAGTGTGTGAAAGTGACAATTAAACCACCTGCTGATGAATAATAAATTAAGTAATGTGTGGGAGTTCTTTTTACACTGAAGGACATATGAAAAGGAAGACAAGTACAAATAAATTGCTTTGAATGGATATTATAGATGAAAGAAGCTTTCAATTGAGTGAATATGCACGATTCAGTAGAAATTTGAGCCCCTTCTCTTGAAATGTGACAATGAGGACATGTTTTGGCTTCATACACCCTTGCAACATTTGTTTGAACAGTCATGCCAATATTGTTTTTCTGTGTGATTTCTGGGTTCCACCTCAACTAAAAAACATGGCAAGTGTGTGTGCAGCACAACCGGACACTTGGATCTATTCAAGAGTAACTCAACCAACCACGCTTGACTGAAGCTTAAGTGTATTCTCGCTTCTCGGCCTTTTGGCTAAGATCAAGTGTAGTACCCCTATGGGAAGAGGGGGAAACACTGATCCTCTGGCCTTAGGGCCAGGAAAGCATGGAGCCCGAGGTGCTGATTTGCCCCAGCACACATATGCTGGAGTCACCATGTGCAGCTTGCACGCCTCTGCACATGGTGACCGCACGATCACACTAGGCGGTTTCTCTATGCACGTCCTTTCCCTCGATCCATTAGGGCTTGGGTTTGTGACTTTATTTTTGAACCCCTATTTATTTAATTTATATTATCACAATGAGTAACACGTGTGCCTATTAATTTGGTTTGGAATTCACAGTTCCTTCGACCCACTGCGAGGCCATGATCACCTTTTGGATTTCGTTTTGGATACCACGTTTTGGATCACTGTTTTTCTTTTTTGAGGCAGTGAAGCCTAAAGGGGATTACTCCCTTGTGGGAGTGCCCTGAAGGGGTGAGACTCGAAGATCCGCCCCCCCATGTATCGTATTCTGGGCTTCTGTTGCCTCCTTGGCACAGAACAGCACCCAAGGAGCACACACCTCGGGCTCCAAAAAAAATAAAAAATTAAGTGTATTCAAGTTGAGACTGATTATTTGCGAGTGTTTGTGCGATTGAGCTTTAACCCCTTGATGACAATTGCCAGTCCGGGAACGTCACGGAAATTCAAGTCGATAACGACAAATGACGTGCCAGGACCGGCACGTCTTTAAACGGGTGCAGAAAGCGATCTATTTTCGCTTTCTGCACCGAAACGGCGTTGCTGTAATGCCTCGACCTCGAGGCATTCAGCAACGCCATTATCGGCACAAAGGGGCCATCTCTGGCCCCTCCCCGGGGCGTCAACATCCGGCATACTTTGTATGGCGGCGGACGCCCGTTTTAAAAGATCAACAATCGCCTCCTAAACTTAAATGGTGTCGCTGGAATGCCTCGATCAGGAGGCATCCAGCGACACCAAACACTTACCTGGGGATGGACTGTGACCGCTCCGGAGAGCGGTCACAGCCGCAGCTGCCGGTGATCTTCGCCATCAGCAAGATGGCGGCGGCCCGGGAAAAAAACCCAATAAAGTCTAAAAAGTTCGCTAGACGGTCTCCAGACCCTCTAGAGAACTCTGGCTCCACTTGCAGGTTGAATATAGGTACTGCATTCAACCATGCAAGTCAATGGAGCTCAGCTTTCTAATCACAGTGTAAAAATAAATTAAAAATAAAATAAAACTAATAATAATTAGAAAAAAAATAGTAAAAAAACAGTAAAATGTAAAAATAATTTCCCACTGATGTTACTATCAGGGGAACCTTCAAGTTGAAAATGTTAAAAAAATTTAAAAAAGGCAAAAAAAAAATAATATATATATAAAAAAATATATTTTTGTGAGCAAGTCCTAAAATTAGCATATTAGCTTAAAACAATTCTCGCATGGAAAGAGTTTAAATACTGGCATATTAAATGCCCATGGGGTGTCTACTTTTAAAAAATGTATGATTTGATGGGGTAAATTGAATTGGCCGGGTTCAACAAGGTCCCAATTAACACGGGGGGAAAGATGGCCACACATCTAATTTCCAATTAGAAAAATGCACACGTACCAAATGTGGCCTTTTAGTTCCCCCCAAAAATGACAAACCCATGCATGTGGGGTATCACTGTACTCAGGAGATGTTGCTGAACACATATTGGGGTGTCGTGTGACAGCGGCATATACCAGGAGCTGTAAATTCATACATAAAGTAGGTGTGTGTGGGAAAAATACACACACAAAAATACTACTGCAAACTTTGAAAAAATGCTGGTGGTAAAATGTGTGCATGCAAAGAGTTAAAATACCAGCATTTAAAATACCCTGGGGTGTCTAGTTTTCAAAAATATATGGTTTTGTTGGGCACACTGAAATGGCCCGGCTCAAAGATGTACCAAATAGGGCATGGGCAGTGGATCCCCAAATGCCAAAGTTCAACATTGAAAAATGTGCATGCCCCAAATGTGGCCCTTTTGCCCCCGAACAGCCAGGCAAAATCATTCATGTGGGGTATCACTGCGCCCAGGAGATGTTGCTGAACACATATTGGGGTGTTTTGTGATAGTGACATATACGAGAACTTTTTAATTCATACCTGAAGTAAAATGTGTGTGACAAAACAAATGCAAAAAAATGACTACCACAAAGTTTGACAAAGACTGGTGGTAGATATGATGCATGGAAAGAGTTAAAATACTAGCATTTGAAATACCCTGGGGTGTCTAGTTTTCAAAAATATATGGTTTTGTTGGGCACACTGAAATGGCCCGGCTCAAAGATGTACCAAATAGGGCATGGGCAGTGGATCCCCAAATGCCAAAGTTCAACATTGAAAAATGTGCATGCCCCAAATGTGGCCCTTTTGCCCCCGAACAGCCAGGCAAAATCATTCATGTGGGGTATCACTGCGCCCAGGAGATGTTGCTGAACACATATTGGGGTGTTTTGTGATAGTGACATATACGAGAACTTTTTAATTCATACCTGAAGTAAAATGTGTGTGACAAAACAAATGCAAAAAAAATGACTACCACAAAGTTTGACAAAGACTGGTGGTAGATATGATGCATGGAAAGAGTTAAAATACTAGCATTTGAAATACCCTGGGGTGTCTAGTTTTCAAAAATATATAGATTTATTGGGCACACTGAAATGGCCCGGCTCAAAGATGTACCAAATAGGGCATGGGCAGTGGATCCCCAAATGCCAAAGTTCAACATTGAAAAATGTGCATGCCCCAAATGTGGCCCTTTTGCCCCCAAACAGCCAGGCAAAATCATTCATGTGAGGTATCGATGTACTCAGGAGATGTTGCTAAACACATATTGGGGTGTTTTATGATAGTGACATATACCAGAACCTGTTTATTCATACCTAAAGTAAAATGTGTGTGAAAAAACAAATGCAAAAAAATTAATACCATAAAGTTTGACAAAGGCTGATGGTAGAATAAGTGCTTGGAAAGGATTAAAATACCAGCATTTGGAATACCCTGGGCTGTCTAGTTTTCAAAAATATATGATTTGATGGGGTAAATTGCATTGACGGCTTCAAAGATACCCGAAATGGCACATGGGGGGAAGAATTACCAGATTTGGAAAAAATGGCTTTGAAATAGCAAAACACTACCTGTACTTATTGCTCCATAACGTGCAGAAAAAAGCAAAAAAACATAAAAACATTGGGTATTTCTAAACTCAGGACAAATAGTAGAATCTATTTAGCAGGTTTTTTTATTACCTTTTATAGATGAGTAAAAGATTTTTCAACTAAAAGTTAGAAAAAAAAAAATTTCTAAATTTTTCACCATATTTTATACTTTTTTTAATAGTAAATAATATGATACAATCAAAACAATGTCATCTAAAGAAAGCCCTTCTTGTCCTATAAAAAGCAATATCTAATGTGTGTGGGTTCAGTAAACAGGAAAGAAGAAAATTACAGCTAAACACGAGCAGCGCAGAAATGTTAAAACGGCCATTGTCATGAAGGGTACAAAAAGTAAAATCAGCCTTTGTCACGAAGGGGTTAAGGAATATGTGCTCCAAACTTGCACATTTAGCCAACTTACAAGTACCCCAAGTTTATTGAATAGACCTCTTTGATACCTCCTCAAAGGTAGCTAGTAAAAAATTGCCTTCAGGCAATTAGAGTAGGTATACAGTTATAAAACATGAAATCTGGCTCCATCGATGATTTTTGTTACTGAAGTAAATAGATATATTTTGTCTTATTTCGAATATTTTTGCAGAGAAAACTGTGATGTTCGTTGTCATGCGCTGTAACTTCTCTTTTCAATTTATTTGGATTCATTTATGAAAGAAAAAAAACACGTGTAAGACAAGATTGTGATTCACAGAAGTCTTTTCTATATAATACACAATCTATAATGAACCTTGTTTATGCAGGATTAATCCCTTTTCTTAAAATCCTCCCACTGTGTTTTGTATCATATTTCTTTTCCATTAAGTCCTAGAACATTAATCATGTTCAGAAGACATTCATGATTGTGCTTCAAGCAAATATGTCTAGGTTACTTCATCTAACCATAACATCACTGACCTGATAAACTAAACAATTCAAGTGTAAGATTAGCTGTTTTTGCTGGGGGGGGGGGGCATACCAACATAAGACTCTCCAACTCATATCTTGTATAAAATGAAAACTCTGAAAATGTAATATTAATTTACAAGTGCCTTCACAACATATATAATATCACAAAAAAATATATAAATAATAATAATAATTATATATATATATATATATATATATCTCAAAATATGTAACAGCCACTCATTGAAAAGGAGCATAGGTAGAACCCCATCACTGCAAGGTCCCCCGTGAGGCAGCAGAAGAATGCAGGAGGAAGAAAACCGGGGGATTAGCCTTATTTTAGGCTAGAAAAATTCTCAGTGGAAGGACCATAATCTTCAAATGCCAAACTATGTCAGATTATTGGTAGTTGCATGACATCTTTTAGCAGTTGCTTGTTAAGGAAGAGGAGATATTACAGACTACTGTATAGTCATGTTCTTCTATCCCTAAAGCTCCTTATTCCGTATACCTTTTTAGCTGTCTTATTTAAAATATCTGGCTTCTTCAAAAGAAACCAAATTAGTTTAAAAGTTTTATGGCACTTTTAAGGCTACATATGAATTCCGGTGTAAGTTAATAAGCAGATAGAATGGTATCCTAATTACTCTCATCTCGGCAAGCAACTTAAAATGACTATAGATTATAGCGCATTTTATATGTGACCACTTCCAATTTCCCAA